>JANHZT010008917.1:274818-291416 GCA_032468215.1 Stegonotus admiraltiensis | reverse complement strand
AGCCTTCATACTTTTGTATATTTTATACAAAGTCAGCTTATTGCCCCCACAAACCGGGTCCTCATTTTACCTACCTCTTGCAGCCTTCCCCATTGAATTTGCTTGTTGGAAGCTGGCAATGAAGTTTGCAAATGACAATCACTTGCAAACTTTTAGAACACTTGATGGTTATAATTGCAAACTGATTTCCAACTGCCCAAATCACAATCATGTGACTATGAGAACATTGCAATAGCTGCAACTTCTAGGAATAGTTATAAGACTCCTTGTTCGGTGCCATCATAATTTTGAATGGTTGCTGAATGAGTGGTCGCTGAACAAGGACTACCTGTAGCTAGTTTTATATTTATATTCTAGTCTGCTTTGCTCTAAGAAAGGGAATACAATAGAATAGGAATAGGAATGGAATGCTTTACTTGGCTAAGTGTGAATAGACAGACAAGAAATTTGTCTCCAGCGCAGAAGCTCTCAGTTTCTGTTTCAGGTTAATGATGCTAGAATAGTTTCACCTAGAATTTTAAATATTTTAAGTTTGAATTCTTGGAGTTAAATCAAAGCCTCTTGATTAATGAAAGCCTATGTTTAATGTTTTGTGCTGGTTTTTAAAGAATGCTTGTAAAGCTTTGCCTCAGAATTTCAATATGAAAAGCCTGAAGGATGGTATTTAACTATATACACTTATAATTCTCCAGCAAGATATAGGTTGCGTTAAGCTGCTTTTTTTCCCCAATATAGTCAGAGAATATCTATACTACATCACTTCTAATGATACCGTTATTGGAAATACATGACAATAGAGACAACACAACTCCAGAGAAACAAGATTCCAATTCAACAAAACTGAATGTAGCATGGAAAAAAAAGCTAAATACATACACTTCAAAGAATATTAAAGCAGAAAAATCTCTTCAGGTCAGTATTTACGAAATCTTAATATTTAACTCTATTTTGTCTTTGAAAGGTAATTTTATAGATTATAATATTTCTATTATTTATTAATGTATTAAAAATCAAGGGTTCTGGTATTAGAATGTCCCATGTTTGCAAAATGCTTGCTCCTTCAGATTCAGGACTCAAAATTAGGAGAAATATGCTTTAAGTTAAAAATTGCTGTTGCAGTAAAATATCCTTACCACATCCTTAGAACGCTGTTGCTGAGTGTTCAGTTGGTTGCATAATTCATTTAATGCATTCCATACTTAATACATACTACACCCCCACTGTCTTCCAATTTCTGAGTAAATTAGATAATGAAGATTGGAGGAATTGTGGTAAACATAAACAGACCTTAATGGTCTCTTGCAATGCCTGAACATACATGCTCATGTAGCTCCGTTGGGAGGGGTTAACTGGTTCTAAGCATGAGTGTTACATCCTCAGTATCCTGGTGTTCAAAGTGCTTTACATGATTTTATACATGTTTATTTAGGCTAGTCAGGAAACCAGTACTATTTTCCTATATCTAGTTCATAGCATGGGACTAAGGATGACAGTCTTTTAAATCATTAAGTGAAACCGAGAAATGTTGAGTTCTTCCTTTTTTATTTTAATGTTTGGTTATTTTAGCCCTTGGCGTTAAGACATTTAATTGATTTGATTCTGAATGTAATTATTAACTGGACAATGTATAACAGGTGAATTGTGAATGGGAAGCTGTTGTTTATGGGAAGACAGAAGATCAACTTATTATGACTGAGCAAGCAAGAAGGTACCTGAGCACCTATTCAGCTTCTGGCAGCACTTCAAGGTCTCTCATCTTGTGATTGTTTTAAGAACATATCGATCTACCTTCTCCCCCCACCCCTTTTTTTTTTTTAATTACAGACTTTAAGCTGAAATACGTTTGCAATACTTTTTTGAAGCTGCCTTCTAAGGGGATTGTAATACCCCTTTTTTTGAAAAATACAAAGGATGCAAATATCTCCCCCATCCTTTTTTAAAAGCAATTGTTAATGGTCTTTTGAAAGACCACTAAACTAAATGGTAAAAGAAATGACTGCATATTTTTTCTACCAGTTTTCTAAATTATTCTTTAGTATATACATCTAATTTACTTCTAAAGAAACTTCTACTATAGATTAGACTTAGAGGTGTTTGGTAATCTATGAAAGAAAAATGTACATACTCTTTGAGAATGCTTTTGCTAATGTAGCAATTTTGAATATGAAGAAAGGGGCTAAAGGAAGAATAGACAGTTGCACTACTTGTATAAGGTATGCTGCACAGAATTAACTACAGTGTTATATGTATTTATTTCAGAATGGTACTTCTAGTACGAGAAGACAAAGAGATGAATTTAATTTTTAATAGGATAAAGCGTCAGTATTCATTAATCTCAAACTGAGACCTTTGTTGAATGTATTGTACAGCATGTGGAAGCAGAATAGCTTTTGTAAATTGTGAGACGGTTTGTGTATAATTTAGTTTCATTTTAAAGCTTGAGGCTGCAATTTCATCTAGTGCCCACATAATTCCTGCTGTTTTGCAAAGCAACATAAACTTGCTCTTGGCTGCAGTAGAGAAAGGAGCAATAGTAATTTACCACCCTCTGTTCAAAAATTATATAGATGTGCATTTTGCCTCTCTTACTTTGTTTAGTGGAGCCCTAAGTAATATATCAGTTCAGTTCTGTCTGGTTCATTTGGAGATAAATTGTATTCCCCTTTTGCATTCCTGTCATCCATATACCATTACACTTTGCTTTTTACTGCCAGTCTTTACTAGGTTACTTGATACACAAATCTGATGCTGCCTCCTATATTCTTTGACTTTTAAGGCTTTGGGATTCCATTCATTTTGATGGATCTTTGGAAAATATACCAAAGGCAGTAAGAAAAAAAGATGTATGGTTTTGGAAGATTAGGACCAAAGAAATGGATCAACCCTGGCTGAACACCACTATGAAAGGGGAAAAAAGTGATCTTTATGCCATTAAGATAGGAAGTGAAGGGTTGCTTTCTTTAATGGCTTATTCTCAGTTTATGAGAGAGTGTTGCTATTCCATAAATATTGAGGCAAACATTAGGGAATATACAAACAAACTGCTGGTGGCTCTTGATTCTACAATTCCCATTAGGCAGTTGGAAAGAAGAAAAGCCAGCATGAGAACAATTTTGAAAAGTTGGTAGAATGTTAATGGCAGAAGTTAATAATCTAAAAACTTGGGGAGGAGCTCCAAGTCAGCTGGTCGTTCATAGTATGCTCTATTTTGCTCCTTGTCCATAAACGCATGGCAGTTCACATAAAGATAATGGAACAAGTTGTGATACCTAAATTAGCTGATGGAACAATGGTATTTTTTAAACATGAGTCCAGAACAGATCTCAAAGAGAACTTGTTCTGGACTCGGGCTGTTCTTTGAGGATAGCATAGACTTCATTGTGAAAATGAAAAAAGAAAGGAGAGAGGATGAGCACTTTCACTGAACTATTGTAATGGAGGAATATATCTGTGACAGGATGTTTGACTTGATAGGGCTGCTCTGCAAATAGCAACACCTGAAATGGTATGTGGTCACAAACAATAAGTAAAATTTCAGCCTCTTTGCATATATGTGTATGTACACATAAACACAGTGTCTTCAGAGCTTGTAATAAAATAGCTCCAGTTGACATGAGAGGAAGAAAGAGTTAACTTGGTGCATTGGAATACAGCAAAATTACAATCTGTGAAGTACATTAATTTGCATTTCATCTATTTAAAGATTGCACTATTCCCTTTTCAATCATGTAGTTTACATAGTCATTTTAAAATCCGCCTGCCTTTAATTTCACATACTCCATAAACTGAACATTAAAGGGACAAATCTTTATGAAGAAACAATGTGATAAGACACAATTTGGCTTCTTGTGGCTTTAATGAAGGCATGAATCCCAATGCATTTTATTACAAATGTGAAAGGAAAAAAACCTGGTTCACTTAGTTACTTTTCTTGACACAAGCAGCCATGGGCCCTGTTACATTTGGGTCTGTTTTGATGTGGGGATAATTTAACTTAACTGACTTACAGATGAGCAACTGCTACAGCTGTCTCTGTGATCATGCTTGATGAATTGCTGCCATAGTTGTGGCACATGCTGTTGGTCTATTTCTATAGTAGCTTAGCTCACTTCAACATT
This sequence comes from Stegonotus admiraltiensis, assembly GCA_032468215.1. Taxonomy (NCBI): domain Eukaryota; kingdom Metazoa; phylum Chordata; class Lepidosauria; order Squamata; family Colubridae; genus Stegonotus; species Stegonotus admiraltiensis. The sequence continues at coordinate 287,298 of JANHZT010008917.1, read as the reverse complement.
TCCCCATACCTAGGCATATACAAAGCTAAGGGGGAGTGTCCATGACTGCTTGTTCTGAAATTTGGAATTGCCTCTAAAAATAATTTATAGATGCTCTTGGGAGCTCTAATAACATAGTTACAAAATTGCTTAAAAAGCAAAATAGTCTTTTTTAATTTAAGAGTTGTTCATGATTTTAATCTTCACAGGTTATGGGAGTTGCTTCAATTTACTTGTTTTAGACACTTGCACTTATTTTTGTCCTATTTGAAGGAATGTCTTGGTTTTGTTCTTCTTGTAGCCTTTTTTTTAGTGAATTTCTTAGAACATAATGGTGTGCTGTCAACCTAAATATTGACAGATAAATAGAATTCTATACTGTAGAGTTGTATACTGTATACTATAGTTTTTAGCTATTTATATATCTGACACTCTTCCTCTCCACTTCTGGGTGTGCTGCTATAGCTAGTAGCAGAATCTGCTTGCTGCTATGAGAGATGGAAAGAGCGAGCATCATATGCACTGTATGTAAAATGACAAATAGAATGATGGCATATTCTCAAGTTATATTGATATCAACTGTTGCTGTGCAGAGAGAAACACAATTATTAGAAAGAAACTTGATACCACATACCACCAAGAACTCAAAAAAGGAATTTTCCCCTTATTTTAATATTGTATGTGGTATGTGAAACAATCTATACTTTAAAAAATAGCTGGAGACCCCTATACCATAGTTATTTATTTATTCTAAACCAATATTTATATATAGAATATTCATCTTGCTATCTTTCATAGGCCAGTTTTAAAAAAATGTTAGCATTTTCCAGAATAATTTGGTAGAAAATGGATTTCTTCATCAACATGTGAGAAAGCAGTTTGGAATACTCTTCAGTGTTGTTCATTTTGTTCTTTCTTTAAGTAAGATTTTTAGAATACTCTCTCCCTAAACTACAAAGGAGCTCAGTGAATATGATTTGCATAGTGAGACTATTACCCAGATGACTCTGTACCAGCATGCCCAACATTTTCTCCTTATAAAACATACTAGTCTAACCCTAAGTAAGCTGTTTCAGCTTTGATGAAAATTCAATAAAGTAGTTTGCACATGTATGAATCCCTTTACTGCTGGGTATATGTAGTTTCTTAGTTGTACTTGAATGGGTCATCTCAATTGCAATCAATACGCCAAGGTCCAAAGGGGGAGTGTGCATTTGTGTTGCCCTAAGCATGCTTTTTGGATTTTTTTCCTCAGACTGTAGCTTCCAGAATTATTCTGGAAGTACAATGAAGAATTCTCTGGTGGTTTTTTTCTTTTTTCTTTCTTTTGGAATGGATGGTAGAAGAAAGGTATAGTGGTGGGATGAGAAAAGGAGTGAAGATGATACAAATCTTGCAGTACACACACTAACAGTGCCTTGCAGTTTCTTGGATTCTATTCCATGTTATTTTTTATATCTAAACTATATATACTGCTTCGCACAAGGTATGTACATTTACAAGTAGGGTTTCTTTAATGGTACCAAAGTCACCAGTGTCAAAACTTAACATAGGTCTCTGGTTAGTAGCACAAAAAGGAATTGGTATTGGTTGACAATTTAATTTAATTGCTCGTTTGTTGCTTTTAGCACAACACTTCCCCATTTCCCGTTTTAAGCCATTGATGTGTTAGACATTTTTGTACTTTTTTCAGTTTTAGACGCATTTGCATTTTTATGTTTAAGTGGAATATATCTGCAAGAGCCAAGCATGCATATTAGGGAGTAACAGCATTTATTAATACGTGTGTTTTAAAGTTTTAGCTTTAATTATAAGATTAAAATATTGATGAAGTGCTGTTTGGGGATATTGTTTGGGGATTGTTATTGTTAATTTACTACAGATTTGGTTTCACCAAACAGATTTTGCATAAAATGCAGTCCCACATCAACACCATAAATAAAACATTTATGTACATTCTTAATGGATATTTATTTTATTTAAAGGAAGTGTATGAATTTGTATGTACTATTTATTTCCCACATAATCAATGATTTGCCTTCTCTAAATTATTACCATTACTCATGACTTTTATTCTTTTATCAATGTATAAAATACAAAGAAAAATAAAAATAGGAAATTATGGGAAAGAAAAAGAGAGGGGGAAAGAAAATATAAGGTATAAGGGAAGAAAGAAAAAAGTATTGACTTCTGACTTTTTTTAGTGCAGTACATTACATCCTCAACTTTTTACTTTTACGCACTGGTATAACTAGCTATTTCTATAACAACAAATCTATCTAATCTGCAAAACCAAAGTCAAAGTTTCATTCTTTTTCATCACACAAAATCCAGAAATTATATCCAAATAAAAAACGTAATTAAATATATTCTCCTCTTTGAATAAAACAATAAATTTAACAATTTCTGCTTTATCTTTCTTGCTGTGGAAATAACATATATTTCTATTTGCACTTAATAATCTTTATAAACTATCATCATTTATTTTAACAAAATGCACAAAAGAATTCTTTCAGATTCTTTAACCTTAAAGGGAAAAATATTTTTTCATCCATTTTAAAACATTAAACTTCTCTTTAAAAACATTTCTAAAATCAAAACATTCTAATATATCTTTTTAAAACTTCCTCTTAACATATATACCTTAAAGTTCACTTTCAGACCAATAAAATCCCAACTAACTCCAATTAACTCATTAAATTTAAATAACTTCCTTCAAATTACCCTCATAGAATATTTTTTCTTCTTCTATCTATACAGCCTTTATAAAACTTTGTTTTTTAACATTCTTGGAGCATAGCTGATTTATGAACTAAAGGATTTTATTCAAAGATTTTTCAAATGCATCTTTAATAATTTGCTCCTCCATCTTCTTAACTCCCTCTTTAACCTTTTAACAGGCTGTGGCTAAAGAGACCCTCTTTTAGCTTAATAAAAATTAATAGTCCTTAAAAAGATTAAGAAATGAAAGGAACAACTTACTGTCGCGTTTGAAAAATAAATACCAAAATGGCTGCTTTTTCAACAATGAACTGATTGCAGCCCTATTCCCCTCCAGCTTTCGACATGCAGGTTGCTTTGAAGCACAGTTCCTGAAACTATTTGCAGACCTTTGCTGTATTGGAGGATCTTGTGGGATAATTCTAGGACTTTCCCTAAGCCAGGAGAGTCATATTTACTAAAGGAATGCCAGTTCCTTCTGTTGGTAAATTGAAAAAGCTACAGTCCAGGGAAAAACTCTTCAGGGATCCTTCCCTAGGCATGTTGTTAGTTGGCCATCTTTTCACCGGAAGTCCATTACAATAATCCTCTACTTACTAAGTTACTGTCTTTGGAACAACCAAATACTGGAATTGTTGGAAACACAATTTTGCCTTGCTACTTTGGTGAGAACAGAAGATGGGAAACTAAGTTGACAGACAAGGACACTTGGGGATGAAATCAAGGGACAATGTTGGAAAAAGACCTGAAAGATAAAGAGAAATTAGAATTAGAATTACAGTATTACTAAGAGTTGGGAGTAGGGTTAGCAGATGGGAATATATAATGAAGAACCTATATGTGATTGGACAGAGTGTGATACCTAAAAATGAAAGCCAGAACATGGGCTTTAAATTTCAGCAAACTGTTTGAATTCATAGAAGAAGAAGTGTGGGTAGGGAGGTAGGAGAGGTTCCAAGACGCTATGTATAAGCAATATAATTCAGCAAATTTGAAGCATAAATATCTGGAAGTGAAAGTTTAGTAGTAGCTGTGGTAAAGTATTTTTTATTATCTTCCCACAAAAATGTCTCCTTCGCCCCATGGAGATCCTTGGTTCTTTTCTACCACTGGTTTTACTAATAAATCTGCTGCTAATTTGTTCTTGCCACTGATTTAAGCACTTTAAATGTTTGTAGAAGTAGGATGGTTATACAAATTCCTGTAAGTTAAGGAAAGGTGGCTGTTCCTTTCCTTAATGTGTACAGAAAAGTAAATTGCCTTTTCTACATGATACCATTGCTTTTCCTCTGAGGAGCTCAGTGTGGGATTCAAGGTGCAATGGAAAATAATTGGTATGCATTGTCCTTAAGTGGAGATAGGAATCTAGGTTTTGCCAAGCTTAGTCCAACATTCTAATTACAACTGGCCTTTAACTATATTTTGCATGCAGGGACACATTTGGCATTTGCAATATGATGAGGTAGAAAACAGACTGATTCCAATATAATTTTTCTGGGTGCAGCTATTATTTTTTTAATAATATATATAGTATGATGCACTACTTTGTATCTTAATGAATTTTGAAAATGTTTGTGGCAAGCTATATGGGTTGAAGACAGACTATTTCATTGAAACTTTAGGCCCTTATATATATTGTTAACCATGTCACAGAACCATTATGCAGAAGTTAACACAGATTAACACAAAATTTCCCATCCCCCAGTGTTTCATCTATGTCTGATTCATAACAGAAAAATCTGTCTAGAATTGAGTAGGCTTTACTTATAAATAACACTCAACAGACATTTCTAAGTGAATGCAGTGCATTCAGTTGTAGGAGAGTAAGAGTTCCCCGAAGCTTGCCACAACAGAATAGATTGACTCAACGTCTGGGAGGAGTCCTCTTTGGCAAATGGCCAGGCATCATTTGTTCTAGACACCAGATGGCGTGTCATTATAAATGCAACAAGCCGGTCATCTGGCACGGTCTCTGGGATTATTGCTACTGCATAATTGTTGGCCTTGAAAAAAAAACCTTTTGTATTTTTAGGAGGGAAAATCCCTTATGCAGTGATTGAGTTTCACCAGATGCCTACCACCTCCTTTTAAAAAAATTATCTGGTAGAGCCATGAAAGGCTTCTGAGTATATGCATTGTACAAAATTGACTTAAGGAAAGAATTGGAAAGATCTTGATAGCTTTGCTGCTTTCCAAATAATTCTTTTTAGAAAATATTTAAGCTTCTAAGTGCTCATACTAATCAAGAAAGGTAGATTTTTGCATACTAGGAAGGATTTTATATCAGCCTTCCTCAATCTGACACTCTTAATTGCTTCTAAACCTATGTGTTAAAGAAAACAGTATAGGTGGTTTTTGATTTAGGACTACACTTGAGCCCAAAATTTTGTTGCTGAGTGAGACAGTTGTTAAGTGAGTTTTGGTCCATTTTACGATCTTTCTTGTTATAATTGTTAAGTGAATCACTGCAGTTGTTAAGCTAGTAATATGGTTGTTAAGTATATGCACATGTGCGTGCGGCCGTATGCACATGCCCCAACCCTCGTGCATGGGTGGCAGAGACCCGAAGACCAGCTGGCCGATGGGAGGTGTGTGCACATGCACGACAGCTGAATTGGAGCGACGGCTCACGTGCCCACAGAGAGGGCGCTGCGTGCCACCTCTAGCAGGCGTGCCATAAATTTGTCATCACGGGCACAGGGTATAGCCTAAATATTCATGGATGTGGTCATGAAACCTAAAGCTCAGAAATAACAAAAGGTGTTATTTGGATATGTGCAGAACAAGAGGAAAGCCAAAGAATTGGTAAGTGTAATGGTTGGTGAAGATGATGAGATAGATGGCAATGAACAATAGGCTGAACTACTTACAGTAAGTCCTATTTTAGATTTGTCTTTGCCAAAGCAAAAAGATATGGTCCAACTTGCTGAAGTCACACTGTAGTGAGGGTGGGATGCAGAAGAGAAATGGAGGTCAAAATTAATTGGTGAGCGAATACCTTGCTGTTTTGGAAAAAAGGGAGTGGAAACTGGGTAAAAATTTCTAGAACTGTTAGGTCTAGTGATGGTTTATTGAGGAGAGGGACACCACCACTTTACTCAATGCAGACGGAACCATCTCCCAAGCATGAATTAATTTCACGGATGTATCCACATGTCATATCATGGCAGGCCTTATATAGACAGGAGGGACATGGCTCTATAGGACAGAGAGGCAATTAACAGTCCCAAGTAGCCATTCATTTTCTCAGGAGTTACAGAGTGAAATATTTCCCAGGTAAGAGGATAAGATCAAGCCTTACTCAACTAGATTTGCCACATTCAAATGGATTTAAGTGACTTTAGTTGTTAGATGCCTAGAATATTACAGTGGCCCTGAAGATAATCTTGTGAGCTCTTTCCCCACAGCAACTAATGGGTCACCTCAAAAAGGGTCAGCAAATGCAATGTGGAAAAATAGATATGTCAAATCTTCCAATAACATTTACAGATCTAATGAACAATATCTGCTGAGCTGAACAATTTATGAGCATCGAGATACAAACATTCTACTCAGTTAATGGTAGGAAATATTTATACCAAAGAAGAAGAGTTTAGGATGGCACAATGTTTTCCCTAACTAGAGAATCAAAAACATTAAATTGAACAAATCTAAATACATAGCACATGTCTGTGCACCCTCATAAATATAATGTTGAACTATTTATAGACTATTCAGACCTTACATTGAAAGTTCACTGCACAACAGTTCAGTGCAAAGAATAGTTTTCCAGTCATCTCTTGTCATAACAAGAATGAAAGAAGATACCACCTGGATTGTGCTTTTAAAGGAAGAACTTGTGACAAGCAACCTTGGACTCTAAGGTTGCTTGTCACAATTTTTTCTCTTTGCTACAAAGCATTCAGTTTTACTAAAGATATCCAAGTGCTTTCTCCAATTTTTATTTAAATGAAGTAGATTTCACTTTTTTAAAAAAGAGGCACATAATTAATGCAAGTATAATAATAGCCCAGCTATTCTTGGTACAATATTTTTCTGTACAACAGAGGGATTGTGGACAGGTTGCAGAACAATAGGGGCAAAAACACAAAGCTATTTTGAAGATAGAGACTTGGAAATAAGAGGCATGTATCTCTACCTTAATGTCAGCATGTTAGAGAGTCTCCACCTGCCAGAGCTTGAATCACTCTCATTTTGACTAAAACAGTGACACTTTCACCTTAATTGCATCCAAGCCTAGCAGGTGGCTGCCCCAAAAATATCTCCAAAGCCATTCAAAAGCAAATCAATCTGGCCCCAAATCTACCAAGCAACAGAAAAGTTCCTCCTATTAACAGAAGATTTCAAATTCCAATTTTTTTTGTTCCTGTAGTTCTATATTGTTTATACTGATCCAAATGGTTCCACAGCTCTTCAGAAAAGTTTTACAGGAAAATAGAGGGAAAGGAAAGAAGGAACTGTGAAAATCATTTGTCTTACTTCCTTCTTTCAGCGCAAATAGAACAACATGACTTATATATTTAATCCAAGCTTGAGATCACAGCATTCTATTTATTACAAGCTCCCATAGCACTTTCCATGTCCAATAGTAATAAGTTCACCTACACCTTCAAGAGATATGTGAAGGAATCTCTGAAGCTCCCCCTAATTAAGCAGTAAAACATAAGCCTCTTGCACAGAAATAAAACTTACGAGAATTTCAAGCCGATCGTGGTACAACATTAATTGTCAGCTTTCTTTACAGGTAATAGCTTAGTCCAGGGCTGTCAAACTCCCGTCCCACGGGCTGGATGCATCAAGTGCTGGCCATGCCCACTCCCATTTAGCAAAGGGGGGAAAAGTCCCAATACATCATGTGACACCACTATGACGACATGAGTTTGACGCTCCTGGCCTAGTCCAATGTTTCTCAACGTTGGCAACTTTAAGATGTGTGGACTTCAACTTCCAATTCCACAGAACCCACCCACAACATTGGCTACCCAGCTGGTACTCGGATTTGGAAGAATCCACATTGAACACTTGTAAATTTTCATCACTGAAACTGTAAATCTGGTGCAATTTCATCCACCTTTGGCTGCCTTCATGAAATAGTTCTGAACTTCTGGTTAATAATGACTGATTGACTGCAAAGAGTATAAATACTTCCATCCATCACCAACTAGAACTGAAGAAGCTTCTTGGATGAGAAGTGAAATGTCTTCAAGAAAAAACAAAGTCCAATTGCTGTTTGAAAAAAGCACCTTTTGGGACAACCATGACCTGGATGACTGAGCACCTCCATAGACATTCTGATCAATAGGGTTTGGTAATCTCATCTGGCTGTATGAGTACCAAATACTCATTTGGTACTCATCATGAGAGTACCAAAATGCTTTGATCAGAATGTCCAAGTTCACAAAACACAGAATAATGCTGTGATTTCACAGTCTTGTAACATTTTCTATTTTCTATTCCGATCTATCTGGGTATGAATTCTTCTACTAGACTTTGGCTCTACTATTCATTAAAACCACAGTGCTATTCTAGTAATATTTTATTTGCTAACCCTGATCGTTGTTATATAATTTACATCTGCCCACAGGCATAGTAAGTGGAAGCTAAAGGAATGCTGGGCTGTATTTGTGTGATTATTTGTATTTTAGAGACATTTTCAGTGAAAAATGAAATCAGAAATATTAAGTTATTAACAAATAAAAAGGCATATAATTAATACATGTTGAGACCAAAAAGCATATTATTATTTGAACATGTTAGATTTTCCAAACTACTGAGCCAATGGCTCTATATTTCTTAACTGTTTAGTACCAAATTCAATATTTTCAAATATATGCATTTTGCTTAAAGCACTCAAATCAAGAGAGAGAGAGAGAAGCTTTAGGGAGCTTTTCTTTTGATATTCTATGATTTGGAGTTTTAGGTCAGAAATAGTGACATCATAAAATTATAACTTAAGTGCCCTAGAAATGGGAGATCAACATTCTGTGAATTAGCCTAAGTTGAAGACTAGAACTCTTGCTTTTAATACCTGAATCATTGTGGCTTAAAACAAAAGAAAAAAATAGAGCATTTGCACTACTTGACTTTCCTTTGAGCAACCTGAAACTCTCCTATGGCATCAAATCCTATGACAACAAATTGGAATGAAAAGAAATTTATTGTTCCAGAGCCTTTTGGAATATTTAAAATTAGTAGTCAATACAATCAGCAGAAAGTTCAATTAACTTTTGATTTATGATGCCATGTGTTCTTTTTTTCATGAATGATGTCATTAACATCAGACTCAGCTGGCTTGTTCATCTGTCTCCATCCAGTTTTTGTTGAACACAAACTCTCTAAACAGATGGGGAATTTCGTGGCCACAAATGGAATTGTTAATCCTTCATTATTCCTGTGTCAAACAATCAAAAGAAATTTATTATCAAAAACTAAAAAAGACAATTTTCTGGTCATCAATGAGCAGAGGAGGGGAGATGATAGTTATTTTAAGTGCTGAAAAGTAAATAAAAATAATAAAGATCTGCTTTGAAGCATATACAAAAATGGAAAGCTATAATCATCTTTGTTTTCCCCAATTGCCATTCTCAAATGCTTCCACATAACGCATCCACATACCCTAAAACAAAAGTTAGTTTTTGTACTGTAATTAAGCTATTATATTCCAGAGGGTTTTCTACTGGCAAATCCCAGATTTTATCATGATAAATGCTTGGTTTAATAAATGTTCTAATTTCCTGCAAATTTAAGAGAAACGAGAGAAATACTCTGTTTAAGAATAAAAGCTTTTCCCACAAGAATGACATCACGTTTTCCTCTTTTTTTGGTACACTATTTTACTTTGTTGTTATGATTGACTGTATGCTTTTGTTTCATTTTGTTTGTTTTTGTTTTTTATTTTACTTTTTATGATAAAACAATAATATTACAGAAAAAAAAGAAATCTGTTGTTCACAAAGATGTTCAATTTTTATGTTCCTGATGACTTTTCAAAGCCTGATATTCTGAACATTTTGCGAAGTGCTCCTTCCCCTGCTCTAGCCTAATAAGAGATGAAATCCAGTATCTGGAGAGCCATAGATTCCCATCTGTATTCTATCTGCTAAGAGGAACATTTTAATTATGCCTTCTTTATAAAACCTATATCTGCAGTATGTGTCAAGGAGCTGGAATTGGTGACTGCAGCTTTGGGAACACTATCTTGTTCATGCAACTTGCACCCATTATCAGTTATACAAAGATTAGTCAGTTAATTTTAGTTTCATAGTATGCAATATAATATATGAAAAGACTATACCTTGTTACAGATTATAGATAGGATGTATATGTGTATATCTGTAGTAACACATCTCCATAGGTGAAGAATACTATATATATGTGTTACGAGGGGTTGAGGTTTGTCCCAACGAACCGTGAACCTGTTCACATGCAAACGCACTGGGGCTGAAATAAAACTGACAGAGGAGTCTTATAAAAATATACTTTACTAAAAACATTAAAAAAGAACAATGCCTTTAAAACACAATAGTAACTATCACTTATCTTCATTGGCTGAGGCCAGGCCGTCTCCTAAAGTTCCTCTCCTGCAATACTGAAACCATACTCTTAACCCTTTCCAAAAGAAAGGCAACAACTAATACAATATTAAGTGGTTCCAGGATTGGTACATCATCGAGGCAGTGGAAAGCAGCAATGTAGGCATCTCAGCTGTGATAGATGAGAGAGTCCTGTAGAGGGCTTCTTTCAGCGTCATAGTTTGAGGCTTCTGGCAAGAAAACTCCAGCAGGGAAATTCTCCAGCACTTCCTGGCTTCAACAGCAACAGCAGCAGCTTCAGCTCAGAGACAACAAATGCTGGCTTGCAGGCATATGCTGGCTTGCATGCTCAGCTCAGCAAAGGCAAGCCCTTTTCTTCTTCCTCTCTGGCCTCCTGATTCTGAGCCTCAACTCCCAGTCAGATATTCAGGCAGTGACTTTTGTTTCAGCTCAGTTCAGCTCTATGAGTCCAGGCTCTCCTTGGAGTTCATGGCCCAGCTTGCTGAATCTCTGTGTGACTCCCTGTCTCTCCCCCGAAGTCAGGAATCTCATGGTGGGAGGTATGTGTGAGTGAGTGAGAGACAGCAGCAAGCTCTGTCTTATATAGCAGGCCAGCAAGCAATTAACTAGGGTGGGGAAGGCTAGCAGTTAATTGTGAGGTGGAGACAGGCCTGCTTGAGTCATCGCAGTTTGTAGCCAATACATAGTCACAGCAAATACTCATGACAATATGCCATGTCTCATCAAGCAATATAACAGGCATGTTTTTCTCCTAAAGAGCTTTGATTATTGCAATTATGCAAGGTTGGTCAGCCTATTCAGTTAAAAAGTCCATAATTCCTAAATGTCCTCTTCTGAAATCTTGCAAGAAAACTGCAGGGACTTACCCAGGTAGTCTAGTAAAGGGACAAAAGAAGGATAAGGAAATTGGGAGTGAGAGAGAAAAAAATTGACATACTGTATTACCACACATCTTATAGTATTTTATTACCCTGGGATAGATACTGCATTGGATCTTAGTTGAAAAAATTGGATTGGATCTGGGTTGATCCAGACAAAATCCAGACAAACACTAGAGGACATCAAAGAGTTAAGAGTTTCTTCAATCATCAATCTCTAATGCTTGGAGATCAGATGTAAGTAGCCTTAGTGGAGATAAATGCTGTCCACGATTTCTTCTGCCATCCTCTTTTACAAGCAATAGATATCAGAGGACCTTCAGACTCACATTTAATATACTACCATAAAACAATCCTAGTACAAAATCAATAGGGTGCAATATTACAGAGCCAAGAGTTCAAGGCAATTATAAAAACTACAAAGCATTCTTGTTTAAATGGGAATTATGAAGAGAAACTGCTATACGCAACAACCAATAATAATAAAAAACACAACAGGATGTTTTGAATTTATAAAAGCTTTATTCTTGTATCCCTGCTTGATCCAGTTGGTATGGAGCTAGTGAAATGGCAAACCAGAAAATTCTTTATTGTTCTCATATGATAAAACTATCAATAATTAATTCCAGTAATCACCACTAGTGAATGAAATCTGAATATCTCCCAATTATAATGTGTAAAAATAAACATGAATGGTACAGCTCTTAATAGGAAATAACATTTACATATAAACCCCCTTACAATATTTTGAATTGATTCATCCCCTGAAATGAGAAAACACTGCTTAAAGTTTAAAAAAAAGAAAAGAAAATCAGAAACAAATTAATATAATTTCATAGATGCTTCAAACAGGGCTGACAGCTCTTCTTCTGTTTGAGGACGAGGGGATAATTTAGTCACTCTTTCCTATAAGAAGAAAAAGACAGTACATTCTATAAAGTTCTAGGCAAAACCAATAGCTAGGTAGAATACACATCACAGATAAGATCTGGCACAATGAAAACTTTACTAGGCAACCTGCCTTGTGCAGTAATCCTACTAATATACATTCAGTAATTTTATGGTACACAATGTTAGTATTTCAGTACTAAGGGTGCAATCTTATTTCTTTTGGAATAAAGACGTTTTAAATTAAGTTTTGAGTAAACAGAGAAGCCAGGACTCTGTGCTTTCAGCAGGCTTATTATGACGTCATGGCAGATGATGCAAAAAATGGAGAAAAAGATTTTTTTTTTGCTTTGATTTATATGCCGCCCTTCTCCGGAGACTCAAGGCGGCTTACAATGCGTTAAGCAATAGCTTTCATACTTCTGTATATTTATACAAAGTCAGCTTATTGCCCCCACAAT
>JANHZT010008917.1:231888-243104 GCA_032468215.1 Stegonotus admiraltiensis | reverse complement strand
ATTGCTTAGAGGAAGGAGGACAAAGGAGGAAGGAGGATAAGGTGTATCTATACTTTAGAATGTGTATACATGCTTGAAATTAGTTTTTTTCTTATAGTCTCTGCCCTAGAAATCTGTGCACTCCTCAGAGATGAGAATTCACCTATTATATATCAAGTCAAGACAACTTTTGATATGTAGTGATAGACCACATTCGTACGACATGCTAAGCCATATTATAGTTTGGCTTACCGTTTCATCTGAACCTGGAAACTTGGGCACTTCATTGTCAGTTGAGACCCCATTAATCACAATCTGTAATCTTGCTTTGTCCATGGTTAAGCAGTTCTGGACGTGGCTTAGCATGTCATCCGAACCTGGAATAATGGTTAGCTTATGGTTAAGCAGCCATTAGTCCTCCAGAAAACAATACAGGGTACAGGAACAGCTGCAAGTGTAATTGTGCAGAAGCAACACCTGCTGTTCTCCACATTTTTCACCCCCTGTGACCTTGCAGCAACTTTGTTTGGAAACAAGGTGTAAAGGAGGGATAACTGTTCTCCATCTTAGTCATGACAGTTCTGATCATGGCTTGGCTTGAGTTTGTGATGTTATTTCATCAGCTCAAGTTCTTAACTTCCTGCACAAAATAACAATAAATGACTACCAGCCATCCACTGGAAAAGTTGCTGGGTTGCCTTCACAAAGATGGGTGGAGGAAGTAAACTATGCCTGGCCATTTTATCTAATCCATATATATTCATCAGGAAGTGCCTTTAGCATACATCTTGCTTAGAATACCATATTCTTTAGTGTTCTAAGTGTACCATGCTATTCTGAAATGAGAAATAAGCATTATGTTCTGGAACACGGAGGTTCTAGAACAAAGAAGGAAAATCTGAATTTGTCACAAAATGATGACATTCTGAAATATTTTTGGCAACTATTCTAAAAGTTATTTATTATGGATAGTGATAATGAAATTTGCTTTGAGATATAATAGCACCTCTCTTCAATTCACATGTGACCCAACCTCAATGTAACATCTTATCCTTAAAATATATGAATCACAAACTAGTGTGCCAATTCAGAGGGAATAACCTAAATCATACAAAAGTAAGTTAATAAATAGTATAAATTAAGAACAAGGATGCTGTTGTTACCATTGTTCTTAGTGATTAGTTGCTTTTTGCAAGTTTTCTTTTTCTTCTGTCCCTTTTTACGCCGCCGAGACTTTTGGCGTTTAGATCTACAAGCACAACTCTTTCTGTGTCTTGCCATTGTTGTTCAGGTTGATTTCATTAAGTTCCCTAATAAGATGGATACATCTGTTCATTGGGTGAAGGTAGCCTGTTTGCTCTGATGGTCTTTGAGCTTCTGAGGAGATACAGTGGATTAATGTATTTTAAGGTGCAAGGTTTTATGATGTAACAAGAGTTCTGGCTGCTAGCCTAACTGTCAGCATCAAAGGCCACCAGCTGTTAAGTGAAAATTACCATAAAATGATGACAATTATTTATAATGCTGAAAATGATCGCTTTTCTTAACCGATTCTGCTATGTGTCTCAGATCTACTTTGAGAAGACATTTTTAGAGTATTATTTCTAAATGACAATACACGAAGAAGGTCAGCATATGTTTTCTGTCAATTCCTCCTGCTTACAATGTGCTACACCATGTTTTCTTATAGAACTGTAGACTGATGGCCCCAAGGAAAGTGATTGCAAAATATAATAACCTGCTCATGAGCACATGCAGCCCTGAAAACGTTTTTGGTGCCCACCCCCTCCAAATATTTTGTGAATGTCATTTAATTTCAACAATATGAATATTGAAAATCAGCAGCACAATTACCATTTGTTTCCTGAAAACTATACTATAAGATTGAGAATAGACCTAATACAATTTAAACACAGGAAACCCACAATGCCCCATTTGAAAGCTCTCATGCTTGGTTACTTAGTTTTCTTGCCAGCCATTGACCCACTGCTGCTTTCATAGTCTCCAGAACATTAGGCATAGAATCAGTAAACACATTGGTACAGTTGGTTTTAACCAACGGTTTTGAGTCATCCATGGTAGCTGCTAAGCCAATGAGTAGCCTCCCCCCATCTTTATAGGATTCCATGTTCAAATGTAAAATCATGTAAAGTAATGGCTTGTGGAGAGGCATGGATTTCAGTGTTGTTCTGCATAGTATATTAGTTTTTCACTTCTCTCAGGGCCTTTGCTCAAAATGATTTTCAAGGATTTGAGCACAAGCAAGCACAAACAGTACCCGCCCGATCTACAGTTTAACTTCCTACAATATAGGAGCATAAAAAAGATGATGTTTTCAAAGGGGTGTTACTAGTAAATAACAAATGTAATAGTTTGTTTATTAAAAAGTATTGAGTGACTGTACTATCTTAAGATGGAGTAAAATATTGCACTGTTCAATACAGTAAGGATGCTCCAATGCTATACTATTTTAAAAGACTAGAATGTGCTTCATTATTGGTGAAACAGCAAAGATAAATGGCTGCTATGAATTCACTTGCTACCGTTATTCTGCAGGTACCTATTATTGTCTTTCTTCACAAATCACACTAAATCAGAAGCTCTGGTGTGTACTGTTTTAAACAACCAAAATCATGCAAACCACATTATGGCTTAATGCAATGTAAGCTTGGGTTGTGTTGAAAAGTCTTATTCCTCAAATATTTGCACAATTAACTTTGTTGAAGCTAAACATCCTATTTGAATAAAAGGAGCTTTATATGGCTAAAAACACATTGCTCACCTTAAAATACCGTTGCATTCATCTACTTCTCCAAGTGCGGAGAAGTTCCATGACTTCAGCATATGCTGTGGTTTGCTTTCCCTCAGAGCAGCCATTGGAAATATATGGTGCCTAACCCTAACCCTAAATGCTTAACATCTTCCTCCTTCATTTCATCTCCTTCCCTTGTTTTGGAGATTATCCGGAGAGGGTAAAGAAAGGAATATGCTGGATTTATGGATAAGAGCGCTCAGCTTTGATCTTCTCCTTTCCTTGGATCTTCTCAACCAATTATTGTTCGCATCTCATCTGTTGGGGTAGAACCTCCCTTGGAAGACTTCAGTTCTTACTTGGAGCTTCCCATTTTGGACCTTAGATAAATGTTCTGTCTCTCTGGGACTTCATTTCCTTTTTTCCAGGGAAGTCACTTGTTGACTTTTCTTCTCCCTTTCCAATCCAGGAACCAATGGATAAAGAAGATGGGATTTGACCATTTAATGCAAAAGAAACACACTAGCATCAACTTTAGCCTTCAGCAACTGAGGAAGTAAGTGTCTGCCTCAGGGCTCTAGTCCCAACCTTCTATAGAAGCAGTAGTGAGTTTCAATTTTCTTTGTTACCAGTTTGTTATTGGGAGCACGCAGCGCTTCTGTGCATGCGCAGAGAGTTTTTGATGATGTCCAGGCGGGTGGGCAGAGCCTCCTGCTGCCGCCGCTACCAGTTCTCCCAAACCGGTGTGAACCTGTAGCAACCCTCCACTGTATCAAAGGCTGTCCAACAGAATGTTGAGGCAGCCATTCGGGGCCATTAAAAGCTATATGCTACACCCTATCATAGCATAATCACAGTGATGTATTGCACAACCCATAAATTTTTTTCCCAGAAGCTATATGAAATACTGAGTTAAGTTCTTGCACATCTTTCCAGTGGGATGTGTTTTTGCACTATTGATAGCTTGAATGGAGATTATCTGACTTGCCTGCAATTGTTTCTGAAAGATTTAGGTCTGCCACATACCTGGTTTTGTTGAATTCATTGTTCCTGACATACAATTTGAAAAAAAGCTGCAAAAGTCAAAGGTGAATTACTTAGCAAGATGACAGCTCTAATTATGAATATTTAGAGACTGTTTAAATGTGTTCCTTTTTAATTACATCATTTTCTACTAATGTTTCACTGAAGTCATTTGTCTCATTTTTCAAACAAAAGTTTCTTCAAGGAAAAGTCTTAACATAGAATTAAAAAATCTTTTAAAAATTATTTTTGTGCTGCCTGACTCTGAAATGATTCTGGACGGCTCACGGTATAGTAAAAAGCAAGACAAAAGCACCACACAAAATAGATAAAGAAGATGGGATTTGACCATTTAATGCAAAAGAAACAGGTTTAACAATCACTTTAACCTAAGACCTGAAAGAATCACCAGGCCTTCCAGGCCTTCCAGAACGCCATCAGGGTGAGAGGCGCATAGATCTCAGGAAGGATCCCATTGTAGAGAGCAAGTGCTGCATCAGAAAACATGCCTCCTAGATCAATAGCGCTGTTTAATGTAAGGGACTTGGAGCACGTACCAGCTGGGTAGAAACTATGGAAATTTGTCATATAATGCTAGCATTTTAATTGCAATCAGTGCAGGCCACAAAGCAGAAGTGTCATGTGGGCATATTGAGGCAAATGTTGAATCATTTGAAGCTTCTGAATGGTCTTCAAAAACAAGTCCACGTAGAGCATGTTACAGTGGTCAAGCTATTATGTGACTAGAGTTTGGTGACTGACTGATGTTCTATAGATAGTTATATTGTTATATCCCTGATAGAGCAGGAAAAATCTTTCAGCCAATTCAGAAGATTTACAAGAATATTATCCTCAAACCTTTGTTTTCTGAACGTTTTCCCATCCTTTTTGGCATAAAACATATCTGTGTGTCTAATGAGAATGATTACTGTTTATCACTTTTTGATGTTGGGCTTTCCCTTTTACCTTTAACACTATTTCTGTATCTGTTCCCTAATATTGTTGTCTATTTGGTGTTAGTTAATCATAAAAATATAGTGATGATTGTGCTTCAAAAGAACAGAGGAGATTGTTCAATCTTAATTTCTTTAAAATCCTTCACCCTTGAATTCCAGATGCTACCAAATCTGCTCATTTTTACTTCTGATGCAAATAGCACCCTACTCTACAAAATCTGTAAATTCTAATAAAATATTCACCTTTCCAAATCTAAATATTTTGGCATCTTTTAAGGCAACCTTCCCTCATATATGAAACACCATGATTCTAAATTCAAACTTATTCTCTTTCCAGGAAAAGGATGTCTCCTTAAATTTGACAGAATAATTAACTTTTGCTAGCTGAAATTGTAATAGCTTGAAGCAAAGCTAGCGTATGTTGCCCAGGCCAATTTAAATCAGCCCACCATATAGTTTTCTTTCCTTTAAAGTTTAAAAAAGGTAAAAAATAAATTGATCCTGTGACCTTTTCTTAATGTTTTTCCTCAGCATGTGAAAATATGATGCAAGGATTTTTTTATTTTTATTTCATAAGGTCTTCTTTACTGTAATGCTGCTGTGTTGCATTCTTGGCAAAATAAGAGATTTGGCAAAGTATTGTTGATGGTGTACACAAATAGCCTTGGGTAAAAGGGAAACCAAACCAGAGAGATGGAGGCAATTCATCTGAAAAATAAACTTTTCTCTTTCAGGACTAGTACAAGGTTGGTATCAAAGGCATTTTCAGTGGAGTAACTGCCTCTTTGTACGTTTGAAAATAAGGTGGGAAGCAGAAGAATGTCAGTTTTATGAAGTGCAGGCAACAAACAGCCCAATCTTGACAGAATCTGTGATCACAGAGCACTCCAAATTTTGGATGCTGAACATGAGGATAGCAAGTCCATTTCTCTCTGCAGTTTGAGTGCTCATGGTTCAGTCAAATGCAGAAGGAGGATTTAAAAGTTGTGGTAACCTTAGTAAGAATAATGAAGTCAAATCATGAAATGGAAACAAGACAGTCAGACTTAGTTCAATCCAGTGTAGTTATGGTCAAAGTTATGAGGGGATAAAAACAAAAGAGGGAATTTTCTATTTCCTTGCCTTGCCCTGTTTCATTCTGAGATTATATATTAGAATGGTATCTTTTCCAATTTGGTCTTTTAGCAAGTCTTGCACCTGGATTTTTCTGTGCTGCTAACTTAAATGTCACACTGGAATATCACAGATTTCTTTCAATAGAATTTGAATCTATTTATAGATAAGTTTTTACTCTTTAACTAGTCCTGAACTTGGATGAACTTGGCAAAAAGGAAACCGAGTGGCAAAATTTGAATGGCACTTCTGTTTCAAATTATTTTGTGCATTCCTTTGTATGTTATTTGAGAAATTTCTGCATATATTCATGATAAATTTATATGTGAAGAGAGGAAAAAAATATACTGCAATTTTTGTTTCACGTAGGCTTACTTCAGCCTTTATAAGAAAGTTATGCTTAGAATTTAAATTAGTTTAAAAGTGCCTCCTGTTTTTATAATAGTGTAGAATTTCCACTGTGTTTTCCTTCATGAAGATGCTCTCAAAATAATTAGGATATTATAGGTTATCCAAAGCTTCAGTAGATGTGTAGGAGGTGTCAACTAAACACTGGCTACATTTCGATATTAAATTTAGATAATATGAATCATCAACTATTACAATCTCTTTTTTAAAAATTATATTTAGGGTAAAGTTTGCAATGTATCTATAGTGTATCTCTGTGTAGAAAACAAAAAGTATATTAATTGATTTCCTAGAATATTCCTATGATAAAATATTTTGTTGTTTTGACATTTGTCTAATTAACTGATCTCTATTGACTGGGATGTATTGGATAAAGCATATGATTAAAAATGCTTCAACTCCGTTTTGAGACATAGAATGCTACATTGCTACTCTTGTTTATGTGTTGCTCAACTGGCTACTGTTTGTTATCATTTATGTTTTGCCTGGCACTACTTGCATCTGGAGGCAGCTGTGTAATACTATTGCCAGAGTGGGAATGATCAAAAGGACAACTGGAAACTGTCTTTCTCTTTTATTTTCTGTTCTTGCGCTGATAATTATTGATTTTGTAAGAGCAGACAGGCAGCTCCAGGAAACTCCAGCCTTTGATTTGCAAAGTTTCTGCTAAATGTTTGAGTGGATTATCTATATTTCCAGTAGGACCTGCTTGGTATTTCCTCCAGGATTTGTGGAATTTGGAAGACAAATTCTCCAACTAACAGGAGTAAATCCCATGGGCATATAACTGCAGTATGTAGACTTCATTTGTAAAAACTTTGCTTAGTTTAAAGCATTTATGTACTACACGTAGAAAATATTCTGTGGCAGTTTATAAGAAAAAGGTAAAATATAAAAATTAAAGTAAAACAATATGAATTACAGTACAGAAGCATTCAGTGGAATGAATGCTGTTTCTTTTTTAATGCAAAATTATCCAGCCGAAAGCAATAAAGTCAAAATAAAATCAGGCCAGTCAGCTTGCACAAAGGTTAGAGTAAGTCAGATCATACTTGTGAATGATATGTGGAAGGCCAAGGACTGGGTTGGGGCATTTGTTCTGGCCCTCCTAGATCTCTCAGTAGTGTTTGATACCATCAACCATAGTATCTTCTGGACTGGCCCTTGGGGTCATTGTGGTTTTCCTCCTCCTTCTATGGCAAATTCCATTCAGTGGGATTGGGGGCAAGAGGCTCCTGCAATAAGGGCTGCCTCAGGGCTTCTGTCTTTTGCCCCTTCTGTTTAACATTTAAGTGCTGGGAGAGGTCCTTCAACAGCAGCAGCATCAGTATGCTTCAATGCAACTTCGTAACATTATGTTCTGCACGTGCAGCGCGATAGCATTTTGATAGCAACTTCAGACTCATTACCGAAACTCACATTGGCATCATTCCAAAGAAATGTAAACCCTAGTTTACATTGAATAATGTGGCTTATTTATATGTTTGCTAGTGCTTTGGATGTTAGCGTGTGTTGTCAATCAGTCTGTACTTCGTGGTTAAGAATGCAGCAGAACTACTGTGACTTTTTAATGTTTCTGTTTGTCTGTGTAGCAATATAAAGCAAGGGATTTCTCCTTGGCTTCAAGGGTTGAAGCAACTATTTTATGCCCTCGTAACTTTGTTTAGTGCTGAGGAGGAGAATGGGTAAACTTTACAATATGTAAACCTTATATACACAATTGATCGCAGGTTAGTATAGATTGTAATTTATAGCTGGGGGTTTGATTTGTCCCAGAACAAATGGCTAGGACCAGGCAATGGTTATAATACCATTCTGCTCTTTTTCCCTGGCATATTAAATTACAGGTAGCCCTTGGGTTACCATGGTAATTGGAACTGTCACTAAATGATGTAGTCGTAAAACATGGTGTCATGTGAATACATTACTTAGCAATGGCGATCCCAGCTGTCCAGCTGCTTCATTAATGGAATCCTATCCAGTTACTAGGTTAGAACCTTCTTCAATCCAAACTATTCCTGGCTTGGTCCAGTCTATCCCCAAGCCTTGGTAAGATGAAGGACTGCCACTTCTTGAACTCCACACACTTCCCATCTCTCGTCCATCTCTGCCCTTTTGGCTACCCTTCACTCTGCTGCTTCTGCCAGCCTGCTGCCCTGTTCTCTGCTAGCTTTGTCAACCTGGGCCTGTTGCCCTACACTGTGCTATCCCTTTGCTGCACTGTCCCTGTGCTGGGCCTACCACTTCCAGCTGACTACACCATCTTCTTCCTCCCACTGCTAACAAACTAGCCTGGTCCTTCATGGGGTATCTGCTGCCCATGGCAGGCTGTCTTCCCATCGCCATGTGCAGCCTTGTCCAAATTGCATGTGGCCTTGTGCAAGGCTTTCAGATTGCACACAGCATTGCCCAAATCATGTGCAGTCTTAACATGAAGCTTTCAGATTGAACAATAGCACACTTTGGTTAAGGGCATGTTCTATTTGGAGAAGGGCATGCATGACCAGCAGCTACTTTGTGAAGGGCCAGGCCAGGGGTGCCTTGGCAGCAGGAGGAGGAAGACAGTGAAGGTCAGCTGTGGGCAGCACGCCCAGGTCAGAACTACTGGAGCACAGGATGGCAGAGCTGGCAGAGCCAGCAGGGGCAATGGAGAGCAGGGTTGTAAGAGATGGGGAGGAGGTAAATGGGTGGGCTGCCAAGTGTTGGAATTTTGATCATATGGCTGCTGCAACAGCTGTCACTCTGGGGACTGGGCATAACTACTATTTGTTCAGTGTCACTGTAATTTTGAATGGTCACTGAATGAATGGTTAAGTTAGGACTACCTGTATAATCAATAGCACCACTATGAAATGCAGCTTTCAACATTAATGTGCTAGTGTTAGTATTGGAGTTTCACAAATAAAGCATGAATTATAACAAGCTATAGAATCATCTCTTTATAGGAAACTCGATGTTTTCTTTATGTTAATAGTATCATGTGTTTATAGATGAACAGACCTATTATGCTATTTCTTTTCACTGTACAGAGTATAAGAGTAAGAAATAGTAATCCAAATAAATTAAGGCATGAACTAAGAGAAAATAAAATGAAACATGACTAAATATTTACACTAATACTTTCAATATATGTTTCTGTATCTTTCTATGCTTGCAAGCAATCTTTACTTCTCTGTGCCTATGTTCCTTTTGGTTCTTTAAACTATTCACCTCTTTCTTTTTGAAGATCTTATCAATTCCATCCAAATATGACCTTCTTCTTGTCTTTCCCTTCCTCTTAAACATTGGAATCTGCCAGATGCTATGAGTACATCATAAATGTCATGATTTTATCATGCCAATGATGCATCCTTGGCATCGATTTGCATAATTTACACAAGCTGCATTATGATGTAAATGACATACAGTACTTAATTTGCAGGATGACATACATGACAACACTTCCCACTTGCCTTTTTGCAGATGCACATGTTGTCCATCATTCATTCCTTCATCATATATTTGTTTTGCAATTCAGTCCTTATTAGTTCTCTTTATATGATCAGACCACTTCAATGCACTACTATCATACCAGTCACTTTTGTATTCAAATCAACATTCATTTGGTACCTATCCATTCTTAATTTTATTGCTTCTTATTTTATCACATTTACATCCTAAAAACCCTTTAGTAAATTTATTTTTGTCTTTCCTGATATACCCAACTTGCATGTAGTAAACAGAAGAACTCTCTTCTTTCAAGAAACATTCATTCCTTTCAGCAGTTAGTATACTTACTACCCATTATCTTTTTACTTTCTACCAGCATTTGCACAACTTAAATTTCTCCATTTTACATCTTTAGAAAACTTTCCATCACGGTACACAAGCTCATCTATTGTTCTAGTTATTCAACACATATATTACTTGCAATCATTAACTTGAGTTTCCCTATCAGATATAATCTCCTGGGTCTTTGAGATACTAATTTTCATATTTATGCTTCTCATTGTATCAAGTAATCTAATTTTGTTAGATTTGGATTGAATTGTATAATTATACAATTCAATTCAGTCAAAAATATGGGATCATCTGCATGTAAACATAACTGCAGTTGCCATCCATACTACTTCAATGTCACCACAAACATTTATTTTACTTTTATTCATAAATATACTATTTGTGTTACAGCTTGCTCAATGTTGAAGCATTTGCAAAGTATCCTGTTTATTTTCACATATTCTACATATTATGTTCATTCTATGCCACTCTTACTGCATTATGGAACTAATCTTTGACTCCATATTCTTGCATAACATTCCATAATTCAAGTATCCTCATTTTATTTTATACATTTCTCTGAATCAAGAAATATACAATAAACTTTGTCATATTTATATGCTATATCAGAAACCTGCCAAGTACTTTCCTAGGGAGCCTTAACAAACTAACACACTGTAAAGTTTTCATTTACTTTTGCTACCTTTCCTTTTATATTGGAGAACTATAACAACATTTTTTCAATTGACACATACATACTAAATCAAATCAGACAGCCACTCCACAAGGAAACCAGGTCCATTTGTAACATTTCTCAATTATGTTGTCCCCTTGTTTAGCTTTACCATATTTCAATGTACTCATAGCATTTATAATTTTCTTACTTCATTGATCTTTTTTTTTGTGGGGAAGGGTGACCAACACTTATAGCATTTAATATATCAGTATTTATTCTTATACAAATTCTTAAAATAGTCCTCTATCATTCCCCGACTTTAGTTTGATCCCAAATTATTTCATTACTTTTATTATTAATTCCATTCGTTCTGTGGGAGTTCCTGATTCAGCCTCTTCTTCACCCATTTCTAAAACATGTTTTTATTTCTAACAAAATTGCTCAGCATTTTCTCTTTTCCTTGCACTGTTAAGTATTTATTTATTGGTTTGATTTATATGCCGCCCTTCTCCGGAGACTCAGGGTGGCTTACAATGCGTTAAGCAATAGC
>JANHZT010008917.1:134238-144270 GCA_032468215.1 Stegonotus admiraltiensis | reverse complement strand
CTTAGGAATTCTGGGAGTTGAAGTCCACAGGGTGTGAAAGAGCCAAGTTTGCCTACCACTGCTTTAGTGAGAATATAGAGAAGAGCTGTATGTCAGCAACAAAGAGGTTGCTCCTCAGAATGATGAGAAGTTGAAGTCCATGACTTCTCCACATCCAATGAGGAGTTGAAGTCCACAGGAAGAAGAGTCAACTCCACATCCAATGAGGAGTTGAAGTCCACAGGGTGTGAAAGAGCCAAATTTGCCTACCACAGCTTCAGTGAGAATATAGAGAAGAGCTGTATGTCAGCAACAAAGAGGTTGCTTCTCCTCAGAATGATGAGAAGAAGAAATAAAACCAACCATTCTTCAGGAAGAACTTGTGTGGGCAGTGAACCAACTGCCAAACCACAAGGCCCAAGGTGTGGACACTATCCCTGCAAAATGGCTGAGGCCTATGCCACCCATAACCATCATAGGCTTCTGACAGAAAATAAGGGAAACTAATACAGGATTGGAAATGACAAGTGTTCATTCTATTGCCAGAAAGGCCACTTCAGGGATTGCTCCAAGTATTATACAATTGCCTTCATCCCTCACGTTAGCATGATTTTCCTTAATATTGTACATCAACAACTGTCACCGAACTGTCTCATTGAAAGGGAAGTACCAGATGTTCAAGATGACTGGACAGAAAGTCCAGTTGCCTCTTGAAAAAAAGTACCTTTGAGACGACCATGACCTGCATGAATCTCCATATACATTTTTGTCTTTAGCTATTTTCCCCCCAATATATAAAAAAGACAAGTGCTGGAAATATGGAGGATATTGGGCACCAAATCAGAGCCATATGTAAACCAACATTTCTCCTAAAATTCCATGAAAGAGGCATGAATTGCTTGATAAAAGCACTGGCCACAATCTGGTTAAGTTAAATTCAGGTAATCCTTGCTTATCGACACTTGTTCAATGACCACTCAAAGCTACCACAGTGCTGAAAAACGAGACTTAAAACTGATCTTTTAAATTGTGGCTGTTGCAGTGTCCCTGTAGTCATGATTGTGATGCAGGTGCTTGGCAACTAGTGCTTATTTATGACAGTTGCAGCATCCCAGTCACGTCATCATCTTTTGTGATCTTCGCTGCCAGCTTCTGACAAGCCAACTTAATGTGGAAGCTGGCAAGAGGTTGTGAATCACAGTTATGTGACATTGCACTTAACCATCATGGGTGATTTGCTTAATGACAGCAGCTGGAATGAACAAACTGACATAAGTAGGGCTTGGTCATGTGGCATTTCACTCCAACCATGCTGGTTATCCATGGAGTTGCTGGTCCCAGTTGCAGTTGGTAAGTGAGGACTATCTGTACAAGAATATTTTTAATGTATCTGATTATTATCAGATAAACACTATCTCTCTGGCCCCCATTACAGTAATGTGTGTGTGTGAGAGAGTAATAGCACCTTTTATTCTAAGACAAATGTTAAGCTTTTGTTAAGAGGGACTATAAGCTGAAGAAAAATGATAAGGTTTCCTGTTAACTCTGTTACTCTGAAGAGTATGTATGTGTGTTTAACTGAAAAGTGATGCATGTAAGTATCTGTAGAATATGAATATCCCTGTACTTCTCCTGGACCTATGATCCTAGTTCTACTCCAACGCTCACCATAGCAATTAGAGTAACAAACTCAACCTACAGGCTAATTTTCCCCCACCTATGTATGTTTCATTCCATTTTTATTACTTTTTTACACTTTAGATATTTTTTTTTTACATTTATGATTAAAGCAACAGTGGGGAATGAAGGCTGCAATATATTTTTGATTAATCAGGTAAAGTATTAACATATATTTCATATTTATTTTCATATTTATTTCTATTAAATACTGCCCTTCTCTGGAAGGACTCAGGGTGGTGAACAGCCACAGATAAAAAACAAAGAGTACAAAATTTAAAACCAATTTAAAATCAAATTAAATCAATTTGGCCCACAATTAAAACACATACTGCAATATGTTAGAGAGTTTATGATTAAATGTTTAGAAAAGGCATCCCTTTTATTTTCCTTGTTTCTCTAACTGTGTATCTGACAGTTCTTTATTAATCCAGTTGGGTGGCAGATGTGATGATTTATTTCACATGAAATTATTTCTTATTGTCTTCATCTATTAAAATGTATAAAATTTAAATTGGTTTCAAAACGTAATTTTCTATAGGTATATGCTACCAATAACATAGTGCATAGGAAAGAAAAAAAAAAACCTCCTTCGAGCCGGAATCGAACCAGCGACCTAAGGATAACCAGCGTCAATTCATCTACAGTCCTCCGCTCTACCAGCTGAGCTATCGAAGGAACAAAAAGAGTGTTTTGAAAGAGATATATAAGCTGCCAAAATAGAGTGGACTTTATATTAACTATTCCCACATCGTTGTAACCACATTTGCAGAAACTGAATAAAGCACAGAAGCATTCCTGAATCAATTTTTACAGCAATCAGTGTAACCTGTTATATGGAAGAAACTCAAATCGAATCTAAAAGCTCACTGAACCAATACATTTTTATTATTTTAGATTTTTACAAGAAACAATTTCTCACGGAGGGCCAGTGGCGCAATGGATAACGCGTCTGACTACGGATCAGAAGATTGTAGGTTCGACTCCTGCCTGGCTCGAAAAGTTTATTTTGCAAATGACGGGGAGCCCTTTAGTGTTAATGTATATATACATATTAAATAATGTCCATGAAATTGTTTTTTTTCCAAACCTGGTAAGGCAACGCTTGTATCTAGTTCAGAACAAACTTAACACATCATGAGTAACACAACGCACTGGGTCTAGATTTTCCTCTTTCCAGGAGTCGACTCCTGAATTACTTTATTTTGCATGTACAAACGGCACAGCTCAAATCAGATGGTTTTCCATTGCAATCGCATAAAATAAATGAGATATAATTTTGTTTTTTGTTTGGAGACTTTAGCTGTTAATTGTTTTGAAAAGACCCTGAAACAGACAAGAAACCTAGGACATGCAAGCCAGCCATTTCGCTTTGAGCTCATATAAGCTCTTCTATTCTAGCGGATTTATTATCTCCTTTCAAAATATGTATTACAAATACGCTTCTCTTTTTTTTGTCCCTTTCTCCTATCAATCCCACAGTCCGGGGGCCTCCGCGCTTTCCTAGCTGTCTCCTGACACGCTCTCCCATTTTGGAGTTGCAGAATCGCTAAGCCGCTGATTTCCACCAAAGAAGCCGGGACATTTTCGAAGCACGCGATCTTCAGCGCCACCTTGCGATCTCACCGTCTCTCTCAAGCAAACTCTGCTCACGCTCTTTACACTCAATAACAAAAAACGCCGTAATGTATTCCTTCGATAGCTCAGCTGGTAGAGCGGAGGACTGTAGAGTTACTCATACTGAAATCCTTAGGTCGCTGGTTCGATTCCGGCTCGAAGGAGGCTTTTTATTCTAGAATTTATTCTTTGCCACTACTTCTGAAGTTGCCATTCACGCTTTGAAAGGAAAATTAAAAAAAATTAAGACCTTGTTTTGGATTTGCTGATGATTTCGGTAGGAAACAAAAAGGCGTTAGGCATAAATAAGTCACTTTTGCTGCCATTACTTTAATAAAGCGAAACTAAGCTTACTGTCAGAGTAAGTTTCATTTGAGAAGGAGCTTCTCGGGAAAACAGCGAACTGCTAAATTTATAGTAGTAGCACGGTGCGATACTACGCGGAACTCACAAACTTGGATGCGTGTGTGAATTAAAGCACAACTGAAATAATTAACAGAAAATCCTAATTGGCATAAAGCAGTTTCAGATTTATTTATTTTTTCTTTCCACCCCTTTCTTTGCTGGCTGCTGTTCTTGCATGCTTCTTCATATTTCTTCGGGGTGACGGCAATAATCTGTTAAAGCAACCCCTGCTTATGTGCCATGCAGAAGAGTTCGTTGCTGTGGCACAAATCTCGGCTCAAACCAGTGCCGTTTAAAGCTGCGTTCATAGCAAAGCCAACCAAAAAAAAATCTATGGTGGGAAAAGATAGCTTAAAGTTGGAGCATTTTTGTTACTTTAGGAATTGAATTGAAGGAAAATGCGATGTTTAGATAAGGCGCATTTTGCTAAGCATCTAACTAACATTATGTCCGCCTGTACTTTGGTGGCTCGCGTCCATGCATCAGTTGCGTGGATTGCAGACAAGCCTGAGGAAGATGCACTGTGTGCCCCCACATCCACACCCAGAGTCGAGGGCTAGGAAGGGAGAGGAAGAAGAGGAAGAAATCCGAAGGGGGGGAAAAACCATTCGTAAGAAATATATGTAATGAACATACATTTAAGCCAAAATACCTTGTTGTACCCTTTTATTGCAGACAAAAGAGCTGTCTTTTCATTTTAAAAGAACTGAAAAAGAGAGATACTGAAAGCAAGAAGAACTGATAGAGCGGAAAAAGTGCTCCGTTTGGCAGAGAACGAGGAAGGGAGAAAACCGGATTAACACCTTGCATTGGAGAGGCTGGGCAATTGCTCCACACAAGGATAGAAACAACACAAAAGGCAACAACGAGAGAAGGAGTGGGGAGAGGGTCACAAACATTGAAATGGGGACTAGACTTTAAAAAGACTGAAGAAGGATTTAGCAGAATCCGAAATTAATGTGATACATGGGAAATTAGTAAATACATGTGGAGTTAATTGTATTTAATATTTCAAATTATTCTATTATTTTCTGTTTTTATCCTAGATATATGGCTTCTTAAGAGAATACTCTTCTAGGTGCCACTGAAATACCAAACTATATTTTAAGCCAAAATAGCCCCCTTTAAAAAGACACAGTAGTAGTAGATGAAGAAATCGTAGAAGAAAATGATACTGCTCTGGAAATAAGAAAAACAAGATTTTTTTCATGAAAAAAGTGGATACGTAGATCTTATATGGAATTTTTATTCAAGTTATATATTGGTCAGCACAAAATGAAATGCAGTATACAAAGTGCATTTTGAATTGACTACCAACAATATCTACACATGTAATCAAGATTATATTACTGTACATTTTTCATTTTACAGGATTTGTTTTATATTCCTTGTCCTACTAGCCATGTAATGAAAAGCAAATGCTATGTTGTCAAATGGCTAATGAATATTGTATGACTCTAGGTTATCTAAAATGGAATACATTTGTTCTTGTATAGATTGTAGGTCTAGATGTTTATTCAGACATCACTAGACTAGTCTTGGCTTTTTTCCTGCTATATTTTTCTGTCATTCTTTCAAATTATTAACGTTCTAGCTTAATTGTGTCCATGATTGTTTGGATGTAAAATCCAAGAAATGCATTAAGATTTTATTTCTCAGTAAATATGCATCCCACAGGGCAATAGCCATGATTGGATTTGCATTCATCGACTGGAAAACTTGTTCTTTTCCATAAGCACAACTCAGTTCATATCCTATGCTGTATCTACAACATAGTCTTTACTACAAAACTGAGCTCTGCTTGAAATCTTTCAGTTAAACCATTCTCAAGACTGTTTCTATATATACACAATATAAATTTTATAAAATGAGATTGTTTGAATTCACTTTCCATGGAGTAGGATGTTTAGAGTTGGTCTTACTATTTCTGAACAGATTCATATTGTTAACAGTTTGCTTCACTGTCTTTCTTAGGAAAAAAAAAGATATAGCATTCCAAAGACTGGGGACAGATTTCCAGCCATTGTTAATCTCTCCTTGATTAAGCAAAAGCATAACAATAATAATTGATATGCAGAAGTTAAATCCAAACTGCATGCACAAAATATTGCTTTAAAGTTCAAATCTACCTAAATTTATCTGAAAATATCTATCATTTAACCTTTAAATATAATTCTAACAGTTAGATTACAAGATGGTATTAGAAGCCCAGATGTGGTATACAAATTATATTGGTTTTCAATTATTAGACATATATATGGTAAGTAAATAAGTTTAAAACTATTGAAGTATAGATTTCTGGTTGTAGTATATTTTGCAGTGAAGGAAACTTGAATATATCAGATCGAAATCTGATGTATCAATGAATCACATATTCACTGAACAAAAGTAGAGTCATGGGCATTTCAGTTGCTGAAGAGGGATACAGTAACTTTTCAATTATTTATACCTACAGCATACCCAAATGCAAATTAATTTATTCCCTAACTCTGAGTTTTCTGCATTTCTAGGATAGTAGCAGAACTGTGCAATAATCCTCCATGGACAAAACAGATCTATTAACATTACATATTGTTTTATACATGTATTCTCGGGGAAAACAGGAATAGTAAGGAAAGCAATATTGCTTTTAAGAAAAACTATATAGGTGAAGAAGCACACTAAGATCAAAATAATTGTAACACTGCAGAGAAAAGTAAGGATGGCAGTCATTTTCAACACTTCTAGGACTTGAGAAGAAGCAGTACTTTAACAACTTTAATGATTTTAAATTCACTAGGGACCACATGCAAGTACCCAGAATATTAGGGACTTTCTTACATACTATCAGAAGAGAATGTTGTATATCATATGTTTCTAGCAATATTGGAAGTACATGTATTTTAAAAATAGTTTGTTCCTACTATGTTTGTAATATTCATGCGCGCAACAACACGTTCCAAAAATAAAGTTTTGGAAACAATATTATGGTAGAGCATCTTCTCAGATTTAGGGCTCAAGTCAATTTGATGATACATGGTGGGCACAGTGTCCTAATGTCTTTCATGTTCTAACAATACTTTACAATCCAGAAGTTGTCATTTATACTCCTTCAAATTCTAAAAGCTGCTGATTTATGATTCTGTGCGATAGCTGCGATGACTGTCACCAATAAGCTGGGTTTTCTCAGTTGTATTTGTTGGCTGAAGCAGAACTGGAGCTTCCCCATCTAAAACAGCAAGAATCAAGAATTAAATATCTCCGTCTTCCATTCTTATTAACAATCATAGGTGGTAAGAAATTACTTCTTATTTGGCAATACACGACTATTCCTACATAACATGCAAACTACTGCCTTCCAAATACATTGGACTATACCCCCCTTTATCCTCAGTTACCATATTTATCCAGGGTTTTTTTCTAACACATTTTGGGGAGGGCACCAAGTTGGGGAAGATCACTCTTTATCCAGTTTCCCCTTAAATCAGCCATGCTTAAGTCTTACTAAAAAGATCTAAGCATATGCTTACATTTCTCTGTTCAGTTGACAAGTGCTTCAACTACATAGTATTGTGAAAATGTATTTAGTTTTAAGAAGTGAAAAGCTTCAGAGCTAGAATTCTTATTTTTCTATGAAAGATCACTTCCTTGTTTCCTGTCCATTCCCATTTCCAGCATAGACTTCTCTTTAATTCCTTTTGTACTTTCTTTGTTCCTACCTAACTCAATTAGCACATTCTGATCCTCTTTCAAAATCCTATGCCTCACAGTACAGGAAAATCCTTCAGCCAACTAAATATCATTACATAATTGCACTACCTCCAAATTGGCTATACACTTATTTTCACAGAAGATGAAGTACTGTTATTTAAAATAACAATATAGAACTAGGCAGCAGAGGCAAGATTTGAGAGCACAAAATACAAGGAACTTCACAATTCTGGTTTGAGTCACCTGGTAAAAAGTATACCTATCTAAAAGAAAGCTATTCTTGGGAATTCAGAAGGAACTGAACTTGGACATTTAGGGGTGGAATAGGCATTTATGATGTGCTCCAGTCTAACTAGAACTATTGAATTCCTTTGCCAAAACAATAATGGCACAGATTCCCAGTTTTGTGTGGGAAACAGGAAAATTGTACTTTGACCCCCAAAATACATTTAATACTGTTTAAAAACAGTGACAGATTTCCTTGCCATTCCCCCAAATCTTGGCTATTTCCATTTTACTGCATTTTCCTACCAACTGTTGCATTTATCATCCCAAAAATGTTACACCAGTCTCCTTGAAATCCTATGTTTCTCAGCTCTAGCTAGGAAGATTTAGAAATAAAATAAAATTGCCATCTGGGCTTCATTTGTTTTAACTCAGATGCCATGTGAGGCATTTAAAATTCTTTAGAAGTGTATACATGCATAAAACATGGATGCATATTGTCAGTGGACAGTTTGCACATTCAAGAAATAATCCTATGATAAAGAACAGATTTTCAACTGCCCTGCAAAGAGTTCAATATTTCAATCAAGATTATTGTTTCAGCTACCATACATTTTCAGTGGATAAAATTCATTTTCTTTCAATTGTTTTTTCAATTGAAATGACACATCCCTCCTCAAAGCATATTGGCTATTATATATTCATAAGAGTTGACAAAATTGATTCTTCAGAATAAAAATCACCAACATTTTTCACCATGCCTAACTAAATAGCTTGACATTTGAATAGATTTGCATGAGTAGTGGGTTTCAATTTTGGACACTACCGGTTTGCTCGTGTGCATGTGCAGAGACATCCGGGTGGGTGGGCGGAGCCTTCCACCACCGCCGCTACTGGTTTGCCCAATCCGGGGGGAACCGGTAGCAACCCACCATAGATATACATATAGGTGTTCCCTCCAGGGTTCCAAATGTATTAGAGTATGTGGTACAGTTCAGGAAGTCCTAGACTTACAACCATTATTTAATGGCCATTCTAAATTATAACAGCACCGAAAAAAGTGACCCATGACCGAGTCACATTTTTTTTAAGTATGACTGTTGCAACATCCCCATGGTCACATATGATCAAAATTTGGAGGCTTGGCAACTGTTTCATATTTATGATGGTTACAGTGACCTGGGGTCATGTAATCATAAAATGGGCCACAACTCACTTAACAACTGTCTTGCTTAACAACAGAAATGTTGGGCTCAATTGTGGTTGTGAGTCAAGGACTACCAATACAGAAATCCTGAGGTTCACTTGATGGAAGCGCTAACCAGAGACTGAACTTTTTTTTTAAAGGGCTTTTTGTGTTTTGCTGATGTTTGTTGGGTTAGGAGATCAGGCATCTGAAATTTTACTCTTTTTAAAAAGATTCATTGCTGATTTCAGAATCTATATATGAATAGGATATTTTTTTTTAAATGCAGTGTTCTATTTATCATGTTTCTCCTCCAAATGCTCTTCCTTCTAAACCTCACATTAGCATTATAAAGGAAACATTATTAATTGATCAGTTTTCTGCTCTGCTTTATCATTTGAAACAATCCCAAATCTCCTGTTTCCTTTGCAGTGAAGCTAGTAAAATTCAGTAGTATAAAAATTATTCTGCACATTTTAAAACTGACAGTTACTATACTTTTAACATTTTAAGTAAGAAGGCAGTAAAATGGAACCCAATTATTAAATAGCCAGGAACATAATGTGTGGAGCAAGAATAGGAACTGGAGAGACAGTATCCAGAAGTAAAGCTGAAATAAGATAGTAATGCAATTCTGTTTAGCACTGCTTCACTTAACACCAAGTTGCTGATCCTAATTTGGTCACTAAACAAGGGCTACCTGTATGTCAAACAGCCTCAAATAACATAATATCTAAACCCAACACAAGTTTGAGAATTGCTGCCTAGTTAAAACCTCCCACTCATTGCTGTAATGGCTCATTGTCCTGTTTATGCTCAGTGAGTCAGAGAAGGAAAATTTGATGCTGGAAGAAAAATTTAGGGTGCCTTCTAGAGGTTAAAGTCTCTCCTCAAGTCTGGTTAGTGGCTTTCTATTCTTATTTTCCTAGCATTAAGAAACCAAGCATTTAATTTATATCGTTTAATAGCTGATTTCTTTGCGTGAGAAGCTATTCAGATTATTATTTTTTTAATTATTTCACATATTTACTACTACTAAAATTTGGCCAGAGGCTTTGCATATATTATATACACACACACTCATACAGGTCATTTTGTCTCCAACTCAGGGGTGAAATTCAAAATTTTTTCCTGCCGGTTCTGTGGGCATGGCTTGGTGGGCGTGGCAGGGGAAGCATATTGCAAAATCTCCATTCCCGCCCCACTCTGGGGCCAGCCAGAGGTGGTATTTGCCGGTTCTCCGAACTACTCAA
>JANHZT010008917.1:86833-103766 GCA_032468215.1 Stegonotus admiraltiensis | reverse complement strand
AGCCGCCGGGCCCGCCCGCCCGCTCGCTACGACCTGAACTAGCGGCGGGGATGCCGCCGTCCCGGCTGCGGAGCTGACCGAGGGACTCGCCTATTCGAGCCGGCGGGGGGGAGGGGGCTTGATGTTGGTTTCTTCCGGATCATCCTCCAAGGCTGCCTCTCCGCTTCCCTTGCTCGGACGGTTAGAAAGAAGTCGTTTCTAGCGCTGCCCGGGTTTTGCGTGGGGCAGGTGAAAGCCGTGAGCCGGGCCTGCCTTGATCCCGGAGCCGGGCCTGGCTTGGATTGGCACCACAGAAGAAGAAGGAGAAGAAGAAGAAGTGGCGGCGGCGGTGCTGCCCCCGTTTTCAATGGAAGTATGCTATCAACTGCCGGTGCTGCCTCTGGACAGGCCGGTCCCGCAGCACGTCCTCAGTCGCCGGGGAGCCATCAGCTTCAGCTCCAGTTCTGCGCTTTTCGGCTGCCCCAACCCCAGGCAGCTTTCTCAGGTGAGGGCCCCCCTCGCTCTTCTTCCCCGAGGCGGAGGTGGGAAGCGGCCCTCGGGGAGAGATCTTGGAAGGAGGGGCAGGGAAAAAACCCCCCAAAACCCAAGAATATCCGTGCGGGACCCCGAGGGGGGAAAAAGGGATGGCTTTGAAAAACAAAACTAAAACAAAAAAACAAAAACCCGGAGGCTGCAACGTGCAAAGGTTTCGAGTCCTCCGGCACTGTTCGGTCAGGCGAGAGGGAACAAAAGCGGGAGGTAGGTAGGAAGATTAGGCCAGATAGCGTGCAGCAGCGGAGGTTTTTCAGTTAGCGGCACAAGGCAGGCAAAGCTCGGAACACGCGAAAGACGCACCGGAGCCACCGCTTGACTCTGCGGAGTTGCCCTCTGTCGGTCTCTGCTCGTCGCCCGTTTTCATTTTTGTTAACTCTCGCTTTTTTTTTTTTTTGGTCACCTGTAGCTGGGTAGTAATGCTGTAGTAGTAGATCGCCAAGGTTGCCTTTCGTGAGTTTTTGTTGCTATTCCTCCCCATCCCCCGAACGGACTAGACTAGAGACATGTAATTTTATCCTGGTCATAAGGCTAGAAAGAGGGAGAGGATGAAATTGCTTATTTGATTAGGTAGCTGAGGTGATACCTTTAGAACTGTTCAGTCTTTTTCTGCTTGATGTTTATAGCAGTTATGAGAGTTACTAGGATATAATGAAGCTGTTATAAACGCTTCAGGTTTTAGTGAGGAGGCTTTTGCTTTTCACTTCAGCTGAATCATGCTCATCCCTTAAAAATATTTTGCAAAAGATTGCCACATATATATCTGTTCTGCCTTTTTCAGGCACTTTAAATATGTCTCTCATAGGTTTTTAAAGTAAATATACTATGAGTCCAATGTGAATGATACCAGTAATAAATTTAACCATAGCAAATGTAGGTAGGTGGTAAAATGTGAGAAAATAGATTCTGTTGCCATTTTTGGCGCTTTTCAAATGTTTTGAGGATTGGGTTACCCATCTGTTATTGCCCTGATGCAGTCTGCTGAGATTTTCCTGTGAATGATAACAAATCTCTGAATCTTAAGGCATTTGCCCAGAATTAGAATGATATCTTTGCTTTATTTTTTCAGTACTCCATGTAGTTGGGCAAATCATAATTTTATTGAAAGGGTGTAAGGCCCTTTTAAATTTTGAAATAGTCTTGGCTAATACTATTTGCAAATGAAGAGGAAGTCAGTTATTCTTTGGTTTCTTTTTGAGTTTAATAGCACAACAAAATATGCTACAGAATGTGGATTATAAAAAAATTAGTTTGATAAGAGAGTCAAACTTAAATTTATTAGGGTTGTGTCTAAAGAAAATATCACGGATAGAAACTATATTGACTCCAAATTTATCTGAAATACAAGATTGCAAATTATTCAGAAGGAATATGTTTGTGCTTGTTTTAAAAAATTCAGAGGCGCATAGGTGGAATATAATGTCAATAGTGTATTGAAAGAATGCTGACTGAAGTAGTCCTGTCATGTATTCTCAAAATCTGAGGATAGGAAGATGTGGGTGTTTGGTGTACGGAAAATAGAAACTCCTTTAAACATGTAGACTTCTGTTTGTGTGATGATGGATTCATCCATAACAAAACATAGCTGCAGTTTTTGAGCCATCCCACAGATATTCTTGAATTGAGATTAAGGCATTAGCACTGGGACTTTAGGCAATAATATCCTTTAATCTCAGACGTTAAATATGCTTCCAATTGAACTGATTTAGAAAAACCAGATTTGAAGCAAATTTGAAGAAACTTGGATCAAAATTCTACCTTTATGTAATAGTAGAAATTACTTCCAATTGATTCTTATGTATTTGGTTACCTGAGTAGTTAACATAATTAAGTTGGCTGACAGTGGAATTCATGTTCTGTTAACCCTGTTTCCCCCAAAATAAGACATCCTCTGATAATAAGCCCAATTAGGCTTTTGAGTGCATGGCAATAAGGCCAAGCGCTCATTTCAGGGTTCAAAAAAATATAAGACAGGGTCTTATTTTCAGGGAAACACGGTAATTATATCCTTTGGGAATAGAAAATACATACAAGAAAAAGTTTTTTGTATGTTTATTGCTTAGCAGTTTAGCTATTATGCTATAAATCATACGCTAGGATATTATCAATAGGAACTGCTATGCAGAATGGTATTAACTTTGAAAGGAAGATTGATAGCTTTTGCTTACAATTGTTGACATCTTATATATAAATTAAATGATTGTCGGCATTGCTATTTCTTTTGCAAACAGCCGTTCTTCCAAGGAATTTATAATTTAGAGTTAGTTTAATATTTTCTTTCCACAATTATTTATACTGAAGAATGTTTAATGTTAGTTATAAAGTCTCAGTGTTCAGTAAATAATCTGATTGTGTTTATACAAAATGACTGTTCTTAAGGACAAACCATTTGGATAATGTAATTAATAATGGAATATATAAAAGAGTATATTTTATTTCAGTTATTAGGATGCTAAGTTGTTTCTTACAATATTTACTTACAACTATATTAGTACAACTTTTAAGTAGAGCAATTCACAGAAAATACTGAAAGACTCTCTGTTGCTGACAGTAAATTATAATTGTAGATGTTCTCACTTATTTTATTTATTAAATTTATATGCCACTCAGGTCACTGTCAAGTGACTCTGGATGACTTACAAACATCATAAAAACTAAGGTACAAAACATTAAAACATTGAATATTAAATAAGAGACTAAAAAAGTTAAAAACGCAGAATACCATGATGTGGTGTGATCTTAGGGTAATAACCACCTCCAACATGGAATGCCCCCATTGAGGTCCCAGGTCAGTTGGCAGAGTCAGGTTTGAAGTTCTTATGAAAGATCAAGAGAGGAGGGCCCATCTCAGCTTGGGAGACATGATGTTCCAGAGGGTGGGAGCCTTGGCAGAAAAAGCCTTTCTCCTGGATGCTGCCAGCCAGAATTCCTTGACTGATGGGGTTCTCAGCATACCCCTTCTGCAGGAACGAGTGGCTGGGCCAATCCCATTGGGTTGCTTGCTCAGGTAGCCTGGACTCATGCAGTAAAAGGCAATTCATGAAGCAATACACTGAATTGGACATGAAAGCACACTGGTAACCAGTGCAGCTTATGCAACAGTGGTGTACATGGGCTGCTCTAGGAGCCCCTAGAACTGTTTGTGCAGCTGCATTTTGTACCAGCTGTAGCTTCCAAATGCTCTTCAAAAGTAGCCCCATGCAGAGTACGGGGGGCGGGGGGGCAGGGGGATAACTGCTACCAGCATTTAAGAACAAAGGTTTAGAAAATGAGATGCAACAATTGAAAATCAACAGCTCTAATATATAACCATAAACCATGATTCAAAATTATGGTGAGCAAGGTCCAACTTTTTTTTAAAAAAATGAACAGGTGTATTACAATATTGATACTATTAACATTCTTCATCTAATTTGTTTCCTTACAGAATACCAAAAACAGAAATGAGAGTGTAAAATCCCCTCTACAAAGCCCAATAACTCACTAGTGAATAAATTCTAAGGTTCAATATCCTTGGAAATAGTACACTCAGGTTATTTTATAAAAATGTAAATAGGTGATAATGTTGACTCAGTTGAAGACATATTTAGTGTCTTACTTATGGGCGCATAAGTTATCTTTTGTTTTTTTCTCTTCTATATTTCAGTGTATTTTAATGAGCAACTTGCTCTGAACTTGAAACAAACCTATTTTGAGCTCCAAATACTTCAGTAAGATTGGAACTCAACCCATAAGTTCACAACAGTCTGGTTTGAATGTGAACAGAGTACTTTGAATTCAAAATATTTTATATATCCATGAACAAAAGATTTTGAAGATTTACATTTTTCAGGTTATGTGAAAAGGTTTAGCTATTATATATATCTTTTGTTCTCTAAATCTTTTTCAAACCATCCTTTTTCTTCAGCGGCCATCAGAAAATCAGTTTCTT
Organism: Stegonotus admiraltiensis; assembly: GCA_032468215.1. Taxonomy (NCBI): domain Eukaryota; kingdom Metazoa; phylum Chordata; class Lepidosauria; order Squamata; family Colubridae; genus Stegonotus; species Stegonotus admiraltiensis. The sequence goes on along the minus strand of JANHZT010008917.1, from coordinate 99,304 downwards.
ACATCATCTAAATACTCATTTTAAAGGGGCTGGTGGTTTATAAATGTGCACAGGAAGTCTGAATTTAAACCTGCATATGCAGTTCTTGTTTCCTCAGAAAGCCATTTTCATTTTCAGATGGTAGAGATTTTTCAGTTAATGAAAAATTACAGAGTCTCTAAACTTCATCTGCCATATTCACTACTTTTTTCTTATGAATCTGCAAACAGTTGTAAACGTACATTCGAATATACAGAAACATGGCATAAATATGTTGTCACTAACTTTGTACCACATATAGATTGTGACAGCTTCGTTTTATTTAGGGATTTATTGAAATATATAATTGGACAAGGTGTCTAAACTTTTGTATACAACTGAAGTGCTGTTTAGTCAGGCTTTTACAGTTTCATGTCTTCTTCACTTTTCCTGTTTTGTTTGTATGTATCCTCAGAAAGTAGTGAGATTTTTTTCAGTACTGGCACTGTCAATTATCAGACACTTTTGACTTCGGCATGGTCATGCCACTGCTTCCAGATCTGTTCATGGAAGTTCTACACTCTTCTGTCATAATTAGAACGGTACTTTATGACTGGGCAGTGTCTGTCATCTGGCACTCATGCTCAATTAATATTACATATGTTTAAATGTACTTACCTTGGTAATACAGAAACGGTTTGTTAGTACCTTCCTTCACATTTGATACTGGAATTTCTTCTAAGTATTCACCTTCCTTATATTTACAAATCTGTCTTATCCCCATTGTGCATTACTGTTACTATTCCATTCTTTTTTTCAACTACTGGCAAAAGATCTTGTTAGTTTTACTGCCTAAAACAGAAGTTCCCAATCTTGAATTATTATTAGAATAATTATCATAGGAGAGGAGTCTTACTAATAACCAACCATTTTCAGGAGTCAGGAGATATAGGAAAGAACTAATTCTAGTAAGGGATATAGGAAGAAACTAGTTTTAGTATGTTTAGCATTTAAAACCCCTTGAGTGAATTGTTTGTTCTGTGCAGAGATAGACTGGTAAATTCTCTATAAAATATGATTGGATGTAGCCAAAAGATGTGCCATTGACTTTTTAACAAAGAAGCGTCATTTTATAATTGATTTTAGAGAGTTAAGATCAGTGGAGTCTGAAGAAAAGTATGCCATCCACGGCTAGTTTTGTTAAACATGATTAAAGTTTGAACTTTTGTCCTTTACTGGAACATTTATTTACAATGGTCTTTAAATAAAATTAGAAATTAAGGCACTTTTAAAAATAGAAATAACATATGTTTTTAATTTTCAGAGACGTGGAGCAATTTCCTATGACAGTTCTGATCAAACTGCATTGTACATTCGCATGTTAGGTAAGTGTGGTTGCTTATTGAGATACGAGATCTCTCTGTCAAGTAGACAATATGCAGAATGCACTTTAATAACTTTGGTTCTTTTTGGTCCATTACTTTCAAATTCTTCTAAGTATTTACATTTAATTTGGTACTATTTTCATGTTGAGTCAGACACTACAAATAAATCTGAAATTGATTGCAAAAAAAGGAAAATATGGGCTGTCCTGTAATTCAGATTTCAGTGGGAAGAAAATATGGGAGTGGAGATGCAAATACATAAGAGAAATACTTAAGAAAATGCCAGATATTAAATATATGATACTGAAGTGCCATGCATTTACATTTATGTATAAATTGTATACATATATTTATTTTTAATGTCTGTTACTTGTGTTAAAAGGTTAGCTCTTGTAGTTATAGTTCTTGGGTTGAACATGTAGAGATTATGCAAATGCCAAATTCATATAAGATTGAGAATTTGTTATGTTTAAAGATAGTTGGAATGACTCATGAACAAATATTTGTATAGGAATGAGTTTCAGCTTAAGTTGTAAACTCAATATTGTTATGTGCTAGCAGTTTTGAAATCGTGCAACTTCAAAACAGAGAAAAAAATGTGGAAGGAATTTTAATGTAAATTATTCAGATTAGTTCCACAGACATAAGGAGAAATACATCATCATAAGAGATTTACTTGTTGCACCCTTTACAGTAACTTCTGCTTAGGTTATTCATTATTATAAAATTTGCAGAAATGCGTTGGTGGTGGCTTTTAGAGCACTGAACCCTAAAGTAAGTTCAGTTGTTAATATTGAACAATCAGCAGACAGTAAGTGTTAGATGGTGTATCTGCCAATTCTCCTTTAGTACCTGGTAAATCATAGTAGAATGTTTATGCATCCCCAGATTAAAAAAAATTGTAATCCTGTTGCGTATGTGAAATTGAAAGTAAATGATTCTTTAAAAATAATTACAATATATTCTAGATTTCCTTGCTGGTATCTACACAATTATTCTCTGTTTATCATATAGACAAGTTCAGATTAATTTGGCAAATTTCATTCATCCCTGTTTACTGCTGTGCCACAGACACTAACCTCCTTGCTTGTTTTAATTTCCTTTTGTGGTATTGGTTGGCATTTGGCAACACTAGGAAAGTATTTATTTTCATTGTTTCATTTAAGTTAACAAGCCTTAGTTGATTAAAAAGCACTTCCAGCACTTTGCCAGATAAGGCAACAAATCCAGAGGCATTCCTCTCTGTTCATCTGGTCCCTTCCATGAAAGTGAGACTTAAAATGAAAGTAGTTCTGTACCATTATTAAGCTTATCCAATTTACGAATCTGAGTGTTTCAGTACAGACATCATACAGTTTATCTGGGACCATTCTGAAAGACAGAAGCAATGGTGTTGAACCCAGCTAGTTTAGAATTACATTATGATTGCTAGAAGATACCTTCTGATTGTTCAGAAAAAGTAACAGTGCTACTATAGTACAGTATGTAGCTTCCAAACCAAAACGAGTAAGGTAAAAGATAATATAGTCAGTAGTGCCAAAGGCATGGGGACTGGACTCATGCCATCCAGATCTCAGTTGGGTCACAGTTTTACCAGGTTCTCAATGCAAACACTATGATACCATCAGATGTGAATCCATGTAAAAGTCCAGTTTAGTAATGTTATAGAGCTGAATATTCATACTACCTAGTCCAAATTCATATAGATTTGGACTCTGGGTAGATCTATTGAGTTGCCTAAGCACAGCCTAGACTGAAATTGATTCTGTGACTCTCAGTGAGGTTGACACCTTTCACTTAACTATGAATTTGGTCTCCTATTTGCTAGGTCCAGTGTCCTCCTGGGTCTTTTGGTTGGATCCATGCAGTGGTATTGACATCTTTGAGGGAGAGGGTGATCCTTCTGGCTTGAAGAAGGAGGTAGTACAGCTCCTTTTTAAGAGACTATTGCTGGACTCTTTTCTTCTGGATAGTTATTGTCAGGTTTTTAATCTTCCCTTTGTAATGTAGGTTGTTGAAAAAGTGGTTGGATAGTTCTTGTAAAGGGACTTGAAGGACGCAGATAATTTGAACCCACTTCAGGCTAGGATATTGCACCGAAACAACATTGGTCACACTTCTTGATGACTTTTGGTGAAGGTGGGATGGGGGTGGTATCCTTGTGCTTCTTGATATCTCAGCTATTTCAGTACCATTGACCATTGATGTCTTTTTGACTGTTGCAGAAGCTAGGAGTTTGAAATACTATGTTCCAGTGGTTTGCCTCCTTGTTCAGTGATTAGTCCTAATAGGTATTGACAGAGGGGAGAGGTTGCATCTGCAGCCCCTCAGTACATCGTGCCTCAGGGCTCAATGCTCTCACTCCCCCTGTTTAACACCTACATGAACCTACATGTTGGGTGTCATTGCCAATCAGTTTGGAGTCCAGTATCATCAGTATGTGTGGGCTATACACCAGCCTTGGGCTATGAAACTGTCAATGGCTTCTGGAGGCTGTTTAGATTTGAATGGAGAGAAATAGGCAACCCTGAGAGAAATCTAACTGGCTGTGGTTATTTGCCCCTGTTCCCCCCCCCCCCCCATTTTTTGCCTTGGATGGAATCACACTTGAGGCTTATATATATAAGTTGAGAATCATCTTGAATCAGCTACTGATCAAAAAGCAGCAAATTAAGGAGCTCTTATTTTTCTGCTTGTTTATTAGCAAGGTAGTTGTTACCTATGCCTATTGATGTGTAGATAATCTGGGCCACATAGAGTTTTTGTTGAACTCCTAGGACCTAGGACCTAGGTCATCATGTATTCCTACCTTAAATAAGTATACATAATACTGTATTGGTGACAAAACAATTATGACAGTCTTGGAAAAGTCAATTTGTATAATTTCATTTTCCCATCCAATATACCCAATCCAGGCAACTGGCAAAAGAATGGATTGTTAGTTTCATAAGATAGTAACATACTTTGCCTCATTTTAACCCTCTGTTTTGAGATATTGCAACTTGCCTACTCTATTTTCAGCAGAAACCCAGTATGATTTATAAAATGCTGCTAAATTAAAGTTTTGTTTAGTCTGATCTCTTCTCAGAAGGGATTCAAGGAGTGAAATCAGGAATGGATCTTGAAGTTGTTTTTTTTTAGTTTTTTCATATAGAATACAAATGACTGATTATATTCAAGAATCTCCCGCTGCATTTTGCATAAATCTTCCATCCTACATAATGGAGAAAGGAATGCATTCTGGCAACTGGGTCCATTTTGTTGACAAGTGGCCACAGTAGTTGTTACTGAGTATAATTTTGTACCATATTTGAATGTGGAATATTTAATTTAGAGAAAAAAATAGCAATAAGCCTGAAACTGAAACTATTATTGATTCAATTAAATAAAGCAAAGGTGCCCAACACATTGTGACAAATGTCTTTCTCAGGGACAGATCCTACTTTTGACAATACCAGTATCAAAAGCAGATAAAGATGAAAAGGTTTTAAAGTACTTGTCTATTCATCAGTATTGCAAAGAATCCCTTTGAAAAGAAATATTTGTTCTATTCGCATTGAGCCTGATTTTTTTAAAAGGAATGTTATCTTATAGTTAGCATTTCTATCGCACTGATTTTATTCTGCATTTGTTAAGTTTAGTATCCCCTGAAGAAGATATTCACTGAAACATTTGGCAATGCATAATTCTTTAATCATTTCTGCTTTCTGCTCTTTTTTATTTATAGGGTTTCCTGCTTGAGCAGTGGGTTGGACCAGAAGACCTCCAAGGTCCCTTCCAACTCAGTCTATTATTTTGTCAAGATGCTTTCTGAAAGATCAAAATACATAGAAAAATTCTTACATTCTAAATTAATCCTATAACTATGAAACTAAGAAAGGATTAAAAATAAAAAGTTTAAAACTAAGTCTTGAGGTTTCAGATTATTTTTTATTATTATTATTATTATTATTAACCCAGAATTTATGTTCAGCCAGATGTGTATAGCCTGAGATCCAGGGCTATATGTGCTGCTCCTAAAGTCTTGGTGTGGTCATTTCAGTGGTGAAATGTAAGATTTGTTACTACTGGTTCTGTGGGCGTGGCTTGGTGTGTGTGTGGGGTAATATGACAGTGGGTGTGGCCAACTTTTTTTTAAAAAAAACTTTTAAAAACATTTTTTCTACAACCTCTTTGGCTGAAGAGGTTGTAAAAAAATGCTTTTAAAGCCTCTGACAATCCCAGCTGACATCTGATCGGCAGAGGCTTTTTTTCCTTTTAAAAACATTTTTTCTACAACCTTTTCCGCTGAAGAGGTTGTAGAAAAAATGCTTTTTAAAGCCTCTGATGATCCCAGCTGAGCTGCGCAATCATCAGAGGCTTTTTTTTTACTTTTAAAAGCATTTTTTTCAGCCAAAGAGGTTGTAGAAAAAATGCTTTTAAAAATATATAAAAAAAAGGCTCTGATGATTGCGTGGTTCAGCTGGGCAATTGTGGGGGGCAGGGATTTTTGCTACGGGTTCTCCGAACCACCTGCCTCCATTGCTACCGGATCGGGTGATCCGGTCTGAACCGGGAGCATTTCACCCCTGGTCTAAGACATTTCAGAAAGTTGTTACCAAATAATATTTGTAATGTATTGGAGAAGATTTAATACATAATTGTATTTTAACTACATTTAAATATAAATGAAATAAATGTAGATTTTGTACTGGCCCCACCGCTACAGCATATTCCAAGTTCAGGAAAGATTGTGTTACAAATTATGACACAATGTGTTATTTATCTTAACTATTGTTGGGGAAAAAATTCAAAGAATAACCGTTAATGGAAATTATGCTTCAAATCATGGTATTTGAAGATGCTTATTTCAATTAATTGTAATTCATGTAAACCCAGTTTAGAATGGTATCCAAAGCTATGGTTAATTTAAAATAAAAGTTCAAATTTCCTCACTTTTGGGTTGAAAGATAGATTATGAGAAAAGCATAATGTTGAGGCTTAGTGAGATTTGCTGTTTTAATATTAGATAATAATGGTTAGGTACGTTCACATGTAGGCTGCTGCAAGTGGTTGGGACTGATTTAGATGTAGGATTGGATTTGAATTTCCCAAATTGCCATTCTAAAATAAGATGCTGCTGTTGAAGCCAATGCTGTTTACTTTCTTAAGCACTGTGTAAGTACAAAGACTAAGAATTGCAAAATGAAAACAACTGCCTCTTTTTTGGCTGATGGGAACAGCCATATTTATGCCTCTCCCTGCTGCTATTCCCTTCCTTTCCAGTGGCAGGTTGTAGCTGCTTTGGTTCTGCACTCCTAAGGCAATTGATCAAGGGATTATTTCATTTAGAAATATGGGGAAGTCAGTTCCTTACATTTACTTTTTCTTTAGCTGACTTTGATCTGTCTTTTCATCATTCAACTAATTCAGTGGGTCTCAACCTTCCTAATGCCGTGACCCTTTAATACAGTTCCTCATGTTGTGGTGACCCCCAACCATAACATTATTCCTAAAACCATTGAAAATATGTGTTTTCCGAAGGTCTTAGGCGACTCCTGTGAAAGGGTTGTTCGACCCCCAAAGGGGTCCCAACCCACAGGTTGAGAACCACTGAACTAACTGGTAGCTCTTTTTTGTGAATTGGGTGGCTGTATACATTTGTTAAAGGGACATTTAAACAAATTAACGTTTAATTTGTTTAAGGGATGTATACATTTGTTTAAGGGATGCGGTGGCTTAGTGGCTAAGACGCTGAACTTGTTGATTGAAAGGTCGGCAATTCAGTGGTTCAAATCCCTAGTGCCGCATAATGGGGTGAACTCCCATTACTTGTCCCAACTTCTGCCAATGTAGCAGTTTGAAAGCACGTAAAAAATGCAAGTAGAAAAATAGGGACCACCTTTGGTGGGAAGGTAACAGTATTCTGTCCACCTTTGGCGTTCCGTGGCCACATAACCACGGAAATGTCTTCGGACAGTGCTGTCACTTCGGTTTTGAAACAGACATGAGTACTGCCCCCTAGAGTCAGGAACAACTAGCACATATGTGCGAGGGGAACCTTTACCTTTGTACATTTGTTTAATAATAAACAAACAAAAAAATATACCCGCTGAGGCTCTGGCACCCATGGACTTCAAATTCCAGATTCCTTAGTTAACATTACCATTGATAAGAATTCTTGAGAAATCAGGGAAAGCTGACAAATCCTCATATTTAGAGAATTTAAGGAATTATATAATTCAACTATAATGGTCCTGATAGATTCATTCTGAGAAAATTGTGTGATTTCTGCTTGTGATTAGTGCTAGACAGTGAAAGTTACATTGAAAGTGACTTTCAACTTCTTTTTGGTTAGGATTTTTTGTAAAAAAAACCCTTTGTAAAAACAATTAACAACTTTCCATTTGTAGTTTCTATAGAAGGAAGGACTTAGTAAAACTGAAAAACTACTATATGTGAATACATTTTTTTTTATTCCGTTGCATAGAAATACAACAGGATAACATGATTTTCTTCAAACTTGCTTCTATTAACGCCGGAAGCATTTCTTATACTTCAGTGCTTATGCATTTTTAATAGCCATAAGTAGATTCCTTATTAGAAAAGCCTTATTTATTTATTTATTTGTTTGTTTGTTTGTTTGTTTGTTTGTTCGATTCATATGCCGCCCTTCTCCGGAGACCGAGGAGAATTAGTTTATAGATAAGCTCAAATTAATTTATAGATAAGCTCATTGTTTTAGAAGAAAAGCTCTTGTCATAAGACTAACACAATTAGGACATATGAAATATTTTCTGCAAAGGTTGACATAATATATAATACAAAATAAACTGAAATCTTATTTTAGACATAAGCAGACTTGCAGCAATATTTTGAAAAACATCCAATATAATAATAATAATAATAATAATAATAATAATAATACAACAACAACAACTTCATCATCAAATACCGTGTTTCCCCAAAAATAAGACCCTGTCTTATATTTTTTTTAAACCCTGAAATAAGTGCTTGGCCTTATTGCCATGCGCTCAAAAGTCTGATTGGGCTTATTATCAGGGGATGTCTTATTTTGGGGGAAACAGGGTACCAGAGCCCTGGTGGCGCAGTGGTTAGAATGCAGTATTGCAGGCTGACTCCCCACTGCCATCAGTTTGATCCTGACCGGCTCAAGGTTGACATAGCCTTCCATCATTCTGAGGTCGGTAAAATGAGGACCCCGATTATTGGGGGATTCTGTAAACTGCTTAGAGAGGGCTGTAAATGACTGTGAAGCAGTATACTATTGCTATTGCTATTTCTAAAGGCAACTTTATTTGGAACAGCTTACATCCTGCAACAGAACCTTTAATATTATTAAACAACAATTGCCTATCCCAGGTTTTTGAGAAAGACTTGATAAATGGACAAAAATGACAAATTCAGTCAAAATCCTGGCTGATATGTGATTCATCATAATATAAAATTTGGACCTATTGAGGAAAAAGGTTATAAAAATTTTGGCATACCTGTGAAGTATTTGTATAATTAAAAAAAAGGCATTGGTAAATACTGACTGAGAGCTTTTGGTGTAGGTCAGAGATGTCAAACTGGATTTCTTTGAGGGCTGGATCAGCATCGTAGTTGTCCTCCATGGGCTGGCCGGGAAGAGGGGGGGAGATGGGATGGACAGCAGACAGGATGGATGCCTCCTGCAATACCCTGCTGGACAAAACATGGTGCAGGGGGGCTATGCACACACCCCTGCGCCCCGTTTATGGCTTGGATGGCCTCCTGCAGCACTCTGCTGGCCAAAGCGGCGGGGGGGAAGTGCTGCAGGAGGCCATCCAGGCTGAAAATTGGGCACAGGGAGGCCATGCACAGCCCTCCCGCACCTCGTTTTTACTAGTAGAGGCACTACGGGCCAGTCCTTTGCTATTTCCAGGCTGGCCCCATGGGCCAGATCTAAGCACCCTGTGAGTCGAGTGGATCTGACCCGCAGGTCTTGAGTTTGACACCCCTGGTGTAAATGGTTAAGGCATCAAACTAGAAAGTGGGACACAGTTCTAGTTCCATCTTTGACATGAGAAGCCAGCTGGGTGACCTTGGGTTAGTCACTTTTTTCTCAGGCTTAGGTAGGAGACAATGGCAACTGCTTCTGAAAAACTTTGTCAAGAAAATTGCAGGGGCTTATCCAGGCAGTCTGTGAAAATGAGACATGAGTGAATGGAAGAAAAAAATAATTATTTATTGTTTTGCCTGTATAAATAGTAACATTATTTCAGAAGATGCTTATTTTTGTTGAAGGGGGAAATACTTGCAGTAATTTTCATGTTAATACTACATTTTGATATTTTAATGACTGATATAATCAAGTTGAACTTAAATAAATTGTAATGGCAATTAGTATAATTTTGAAAATTATAAATGTAGGATTGTATACATTACAAATATACTCAACTGATATACTTTAGAAAAATGATTTGATACTGAAGAGAAAAGAATTTTGACATTTTTGTTTATTATATTTTTGTCATTTATTATGGTAATTTAGCATATATATTAAATGTAAATATATATGTAGTGAATTGTGTATGAGAAGGTAGGAAAGGAATTTATGACAAGCAGGGAATTGGATATTTGAAAAAAACTTCAAACTTGTGAAATTGCATCTAAGATAAAGGTGCTGTATTATTGTTACCCTACATCCACAGAACGTCTACACCTTGCAACTGTAGTCAGTTGCATTTTTCTCTGTAGCTCTTCGACATGGTATATTTCACTCTTGACCCTATTTCCAGGAGATGTACGAATAAGAAGTCGGGCAGGATTTGAAAGAGAGAGAAGAGGTTCTCATCCATACATTGATTTCCGTATTTTTCACTGTAAGTATTTAATAGCAGTACAGTAATGAAGAATTCCATTTGTGTTTGGCTGCTGTGCGTATAGTCATGCCAGGTTTTATTAAGTAATATTTCTCATTTATGGAAATAATTTCTGTTTGAGAAGTTATGAACACACTCTATGCAGAATATTGCAGTATTGCTTCTTAAGCTATATTATACCAAGATGAAAAAAATGCACAACAAATTCAGGCTTTTGAGTGTGTGAGGATACAAACATAGGAGTTGTCTCCAGATCTTTAAATTCAAATATGTCTTTTCCATGGATAGTGTAGTACAGTAACTGCAGAGGGTAATTGAATGATCTTTTGAAAAAACATAATTCTCTATCTTCACATAATAGGGCATAATTAGAGAATCTCATTATTGTGTAAATTTACTAATTCCATTGGCAAAGAGACAATATTCTATAGGAATGTAAAACTCCTCTTACCCCTCACCCAGACTTTAAGAATTAAAGACTCTGATGGCAAAGGATAACCAATCTTTGTCTGTTTAGGTAGCCATGATGATAAGATAGAAGTGCAAATGTTTTTTCACCGTGAATGTGGCTTGAAATTTTAATGATAAAATTCATAAGATTCTACTGAAAGACTGTAGTTGCAAAATGATAGGTTTGAGCAAATCATGACATACTGGATGCAATTATCTCTATTTTTAAAATACTATGTTCTGTGAATGTTTTAAATGCTTGGATTAATCTGAAAGCTGCTTCTTGACAGAACACTGAAGATTCGTATAGTTCAGCTACATATGAATGTTATATAAAGAAGTTCTGCTATTCCAGGGAGATTTTGGCTTTACTGTATATTCTTTTGTGGGATGATTTCCCCATATTTTCATTTGAACTATCTTTTAATTTGGATCATTTTCTTTGTGTGCAAAGTGGGATGTTTTGAATATTTTGGAAGTATTTTAAGTTCAGCTCTTTGAATTTTGAAACACCTCATAGATGCTCGGTTCAGGTTGCCCTTAAGTTACAACCATTTGTTTAGTGACTGTTCAAAGTTACAGCAGCACTGAAAAAAGTGACAACCGGTCCTCCTCACCAGTGGTGAGTAAAGTAAAGTAATTTAACAACCGGTTCTCTGCCCTAGTGGTTTCTTCCAACAACCAGTTTGCTCAGAAAGTTAACAACTGGTTCTCCTGAAGTGGTGCAAACTGGCTGAATCCCACCACTGCTCCTCACACTTAAAACTGTCAGGGTATCCCCATGGTCACATGATCAAAATGTGGGAGCTTGGCAACTGGTATTTATTCACAGTGGTTGCAGTGTTCTGCGGTTGGATAATTGCCATTTGTAGCCACTCTAGCCAGCTTCCAAAAGCAAAATTTATTGGAGAAGCTGGTTTTGCTTAACAAAAACATGATTTATTTAACAGCTGCAGTGAATCACTTAATTGTGGCAAAAAAGGTTTTAAAATCAGGTGTGTCTCACTTAACAATCACCTTAGCAGCCGAAATTCTGGACACAATTGTGGTCATAGGTTGAGGACTACTTGTATGCTGCTTTCAAAATGGACTGTTTTACAGAGATGTTTTTAACACTCTTGTAAAGTTTTCTTTTTTTGCTGAAACTAGTTTACTTATTGGGAATATTAACCTCTATGTAGATCTCTCATGAGGATTACTCATGGGTCCATTTCATTCTATTATATTTGGTCTAATAAACTGAAACATACTGAAACTATTTGTGAATACAATTCTTTCATCTATTCACACTGGTACTAGAAATAAAGCAGGAAGTAACAACGGCTTCCTTTTTCTTTTTGTTTGAACTGTGAAACTCTAGTTGCCAGCCTTCAACAAGGTACACAATCTATAACACCATATGGCACTGAATTAAGATTCTGGCTTAATAAGGTTGCTTGACATACTTTTCTGATTCAGGTAAATTGAATGTCCATTATCTGCATTAATCTTACTATAGTTAGAATTGTCCAAGATTGTCTTGGAATCATAGATTGAAGAGGGTATTTAATGTCTCATTTGATTCATCCTATTTTCTAGCCCTAATACAGAAATAATGTGCTGTCAAATAAAAAGAGAGGGAAAAAGAGTATGCGATTGGAACCACAATTGCCCTCTAGCATCTTGACAATGCCTGCTCACTACTGTTAAAGGGTATATCTTCTGGTAGAAAAACATTAAAATAGTGTTTCACAGCAAATGAACTTGGTCAGGTATTTCCTTCTTTCCTTCCTTCTTTCCTTCCTTCCTTCCTTCCTTCCTTCCTTCCTTCCTTCCTTCCTTCCTTCCTTCCT
>JANHZT010008917.1:58697-71996 GCA_032468215.1 Stegonotus admiraltiensis | reverse complement strand
GTGTGCATTGGAAGAGGGGTAGTCTTATACGGCAAGTATAGCCCAAACCCTATATTTTAACAGGAAAAGTAGGGGGTTGTCTTATACGCCCAGTCGTCTTATACACTGGAAAATACGGTAATCAACTGGTGGCATAGGTTCCTGTAGAACTGGCAATATAGAAGAACCTGGGCTGCGGTTTCTGTGGCACCCATATCACAATGGCAGTATCCAATTTCATACGGGTTTTCCTATATTTTTCTTCAAGGACAATGCGTGGGCTGGAGGCGGACTGGAATGACCCTAAAGATCTGAGTTACATCTCTGAATGACTAAATTTAAACTCCATGTTTTCCAAACATTGCAAATTTATAATCAGTGTTGAGCTGAATATTGTTTAATGATTCATGTTTACATTTACCTACTAATTATTGCTTTGGATTTCTTCCTATTATCTCCAATTTCAGGCAGCTGATGGAAAGCCAAATAGGGGCATTGATTCTCGCCACTGATATTAGCCGTCAGAATGAATATCTATCCCTGTTTCGTACCCATTTGGACAAAGAAGACTTATGCTTATTAGAGGAAGATCATCGGCATCTTGTCCTTCAGGTAATTTGCATGAATCTTAGGTGGAAAAGAAATTATGGTAAACAGTATCCTTGTAATATATGGTTTGAAAAAGTCCTGGTTCTTTACTTATAGTTTTTATAAAAATACAGTTTGCTGGGGCTGAAAGTTAAGGTCTCCTATTTGTTCCTATTGCAAATGTAATACAACAGTATATGTTTTCCTATTCTGGCAGGACCATTTGATAGAAACGGATATCTCCTCAGTTTCTTGAATGTTCTGAAATTATTAGGCAGATATCAGCAAGAATCTATATTTATCAAAACAAAAAACGTTGTGATAGAATTTTAAAAAAAAGGCTTTAACCTTTAACCTTTTTAAAAAAAATCTTACAGGAACAAACCAATGTCTTTTCAGTCTTAATGATTTAGCGTGGATTCAACAGGGAAGCAATTATGTAGAATCTGAGATCTCATCACAGTTCCTCTTCTGAATTTAATGCCTATTGCTACAGAAATTGATTTGACTTGATGTACATATTTTGCATTTGTAAAGGCAAAATAGTGTAATTATAAGTTAATAGGCAAGATGGCTGCCACTTTTTTCTTTCAAATAATATAATTATTACATGATGGCAACATCTGACATTTCAGGTAAGAAAATCCAATCAGGTGATATGATTGTTCTAAAAAACCAAGCCTTAAAATGATACAATATTTAAAATATTTTAGGGATTGCTATGTTTTATCAAAATAATAAACTCTAATTTATTATTAGAAGTACTGAAGGTTAATTGAACTATACTAATGAATGATAATTACTCTCATTTATACTAAAGTTTTCTTTTTCCATACTCCAGTGTAGTTAAATTCAAACTGTTACATTTAGTGGTACACCTCATTTTATGTGGCCTATACCTCTCATTACTCATTGTTTACTTTATCTTTTATTGTTACCTTGATTTTAGGATATTATATGGTAACTATAAATTTAAACATGAATGCTAAGAAAAACTAGAACTAAATAATGTGTTTATTTGTTTGCTAGATGGCATTGAAATGTGCTGATATTTGTAATCCCTGTCGGACCTGGGAGCTAAGTAAACAGTGGAGTGAAAAAGTAACTGAAGAATTTTTTAATCAAGGCAAGTAGTGAGAAGTGAAGAATTATTACCATAGATTGTGAAACATTGATGGCTGTGGTGATTGCAAAGCAACCTGAGTTATTTGCAAGAGGTTCTATGGAGTTGGAATGGTTTCATTAAATTACTGTTGCTGAGTTAATAAATTACTATTTTTTCTAGATCTATTTTTGGTTTATTGTTTGGTTATCTCCTATCAGGTCATTTTCAATCCTAGCAACCATACATATAGATTTTCTCCATGGTGATGTATCCCTAATCTGTTCTTTCAAATCTCCTAATGATGCACTCGTAATTGTAACTGAAAACATCCACCTTGCTGCTAGTCATCCTATTATTCTCTTTCCTTCTGTCTTTCCTAGCATTAGAATGTTTTCCAGATAGCTGGATCTTCACATATTGTGTCCAAAGGAGGATAATTTCACCCTGGTTATATGTTCTTCAAGTCAGAACTCTGGGTTGATTTGTTTGATGATCCACTGATTTGTTTTCATGGCTGTCTATGATATTTTCAGGAGTTTTCTTCAACACCTAAGTCCAAAGATGTCAATATTCTTTCTATCCTGTTTTTTTAAGTCCAAGTTTCGCTTCCATACAGTGTCATACGGAATGTCATGGCTTGTATAATTCTGATCTTTGTAGGTATAGAGACTTCATGGCATTTGAATTTCTTTTCCAAGGCAGATGCTATTCCTATTTCAATATCTTCATTCTCCATTTTAAAGCTGATCTAGCTGTTACCATTAGTTTGATGTTCTTTATATTTAATTTCAGTCCACTTTTTTCACTGTCCTCTTTGACCTTTAATATTGAGGCTTGCATATCCCTTGCATTTGGGGGTATTAGGTTAGTGTCATCAGTATAATGTAAGTTACATCATGACTCTTCTATTTCTATGTCTGTCCTGCAGAATCATGAAAACCATAAATCATTAGTTCAGTTTTTGTGTTTTATGCAAAAAGTCCATAAGGGTTTTTCACTCAACAGTAAACATTGTGTCTTTTCTCTGAAAAAAGAAGTCAGTTTGGCTATCTTAGCAAGTTCCATGTTCACCAATTATTTTCAGTTGTGGGCAATGTGAAATCTTTCTATCTTTGCACATAAAATAATCTCACTGCAGTTATCATATACAAAAATAGATCTTGATGATTTTTTTTGGTGCAATTGTTTGTGTATCATCCCCGAAAGAAAGGCCTTTGGTCTCAATGTTATGTTAATCTCTTGGAAAATTTTCTTTCTTTAGATATTCCTTTATTTTTTTCAGATATAAGTCATTCCTTTTATACAAAGTTGGAATAATATTGATGAAATGCTTTTTGTGTAGGCTTTTTTGTATTAGTGATGGATATTCAGTATCTCCCTCTGGTAATTTCAAAATCATTTTCTTCTCTTTTTCTTTTTGTAATTTATATGCGAAGCATTTCCCTGGTTTGTTTGCAAACTCACCATGTTTTTCCTTTACGTAGTTCATTTTTATTTCAGTTTCTCTTATGTTAATATAATTGTCATTGTAAAAGCTTAATTTGTTGAGAAATATTTACCTTTTCTGGAAATTTCTTCATTTCTTCTATTTAGCTCATCCAAAATTGCTTGTGTTTTGACTCTTTGAATTCACTATTATGTTCTCTAAAATAACCTCTAATAAAAGGTTTATTTGTACCCTTAAATTTGTACCCTTAAATTAGTACCCTTATTGAAATAATTAAAAAAATTTTTACAACTGTCCACCATTATTTCTTTCTGTAGTACAGTTCATTTATAGGTAGTCCTCAACTTACGACCATTTGCTTAATGACAATGCGAATTAATGATAGTCTCTAAAAAAATAGAAATTCCAGTCCCCATTGTGGTTGTAAGTTGGTTATCTGTAGTCTCCATCTAAAAAAACTAGATTTCCTTTTATAAATGAACTTCACAGGATTATGAGTCAAAGGATTCGTTAGTAGTGTGTCTACTTTAGAAACCTTCATAGCCAAATTCTTTGAAATCCAAATCATGTCTAAGAATTGATTATTACTTATTAACCTCAAATTTTGTGTGATATTTTCCTTGGAAAATAGTGATTTTTCCTTTTTTCAGTTTGGCTATTAAAATAACATGTACGGATAGATCATGTATAAACACACACACTCCAAATTACATTAGGCAGCACAAGGTATTCATGCATGTGACTGGAGAGTATTATTTTCTGTTTTCACGGGAATTCTTTTTTAAAAAATAAATTGTAAAAGTTTATTTTACAAGCACAAACAGCAGTACCTGTGTATCCTCCTTCTCTAAACACTGAGTAATCCTTCAGCTAATTTTTGGTGAGAATGGGTCTGGGGTTCCATGGAATTCACCTAACTGATAGGGCTGAATTTATAATTACAGTTGTATTAGGTGTAGTATACAGGTAGTCTTTGGGTTACAACTACTCATTCAGTGACTGTTCAAAGTTACAATGGCACTCAGTGAGGGTACTTATAACTGGTTCTCAAAGCTCCAGCTGTTGCAGCATAATGAAACATTGAGCACTGAACAGCTGGTTTCACTTTCACAGTAGAACTTTGTTTTCTTCATTCATTGCTTTCAGTTGCTCATTCTGTGCTGTGAGTCCCCAAGTGTCTGCTGCAGATTTTGGAGGTGGGGAGTCATATTTAGTGACTTATTGTGGATAAGAGGTGATTAAAACAATATTCTGTTATAGGAGACATTGAGAAAAAATACTGCTTAGGTGTGAGTCCACTATGTGATCGACAGACAGAAACCGTTGCCAACATCCAGATTGGTAATTATTGATTTATATGGAAAATTGTCATAATTTTTATTAATATATAATATGGAGCTAGAAATGAACTGTCTGAATAATTTAAAATGTCTTTAGCAGATTGCAAACAAGTTTTTTTTCCTTTTATTGCAGTGTATTAATGTTGCTTGAATTTTGCTCATTGACTTTAAAGTTTCTGTGTTCATGAAACAAGATGCCTTTTATCTATTTCTTATAATTTGCCTGAAATACTGTTAAATTGCTTTTTGAAATGAGCTTAAAATTTCAGTCTAATTTTGATTAGATACATATTTATAGTGAAGGTTTAAATTTATAAACAAGAAAACAAGACTTTACAAGTAACAGCTCATCCAAATTTAAACCAGTTTCTTTGTTAATACTTTACCTCCGTGTTTTGAAAATACTTTTATTAAAAGTTTTTTTCCCCTAATATAAGATACAAATAAAAATAAAGACAATTGATGAAAGGGAGGGGAAGGAAAGTAGGAGGAAGGGAAAATAAATGTTTTGGTAAGTTTGCATGCTCCATTCTCAGCTTCAAGGTTTAAATTAATCATAAAATGTGTTGGTGCCCAAATTCAACATACTGTGATACATACTGCAGTTATATTTAGATTCCAACCATAAATTGGAAACTCCTTTCTTGTTACATAGTTGGAGAATGACTGTTATTTGTAATTAATATTTGACTGTCTCAATCTTAAAAACAGACTGTCCACAAAGATATAAGAACTTAATAAATAAAACCCAAAACTTACCTGATACATCCTGTTTCTTTAGTGGTCAGCTGGATCCTTGGGAAAGCCCATTGGCAGGGCAGGAATATCACCCTCCTGCTCAAGTACTACAGCAGCTGCTGCTTGGGATCTTAATGCCTTTGATCCTGTGCTAGATCTTTGGGAAGAGCCACATCAAGGCTCTGCTTTAGTCTAAATATTGGGTGTACCTATTGATCTGAATGTATGTAATCTGTGGCCAGTTTGTACAATATGGCTGTTGTAAAGTAAAACTAAATTCATAGAAAGAATGATAAAACTGTTTCTCAAGGACTATATCGTTATATTTACAGATTTATTTTATTCACTGTATACATTTCCTATGCTCAGTAACATGCAGATGCTGCGCAGTACAATAAAAACCATGAAATACTGAACTATTCTTAAAATGTGTGGGGTAGGGTTTTTTGATGTTCAAATGATAACTTATTTTTTCTTTCTAGGCTTCATGACCTATTTGGTGGAACCATTATTTGCGGAATGGGCTCGTTTTTCAAACACCAAGCTGTCTCAAACTATGCTTGGCCACATGGGACTGAATAAAGCTAGTTGGAAAGGTATTCAGAGAGAACAATCTAGCAGTGGTGATGATGCTGATCCTGCATGTGAGGAAACAGACTCTGATGTAGTACCTCAGGAACACCGATTATCCTGACCCCAGGATCTGCTTAACAAACTGCTCTTGCTTGGTACCTACAGACCAGTGTTGGAGGATAAATTCTGTCTGACTGCCAAGGTTTCAGTGTAAACAATGCCAGCACTATTTATTTCCAATTGTTTCCTTTGAGAAATCGTTTGAAACTGGTTTTCAGTTACAAGACCTGAATACAGAGCAATATGCATATGCCTCAGTTGGCTTCTGCATGGAACCTTGAATATGCAACCCTGAGAAGAATACAAGTCTTGACAGGGAAAGTTCAAGATTTGTTATGTGCCACATTATTTGGTTTTTTTTTAAAAAAGGAGATTTGACATAAGGCCTTCAAAACTGCCACATGACATGGATGATTCTCTTTTCCTGGAATTTAGCAGGATTCCATTCAATCCTTGTCCAAAATGTGGAAATGTGAAGTGCCCATACTTGGCTGCCTTGGGCAAGAACTGATGTTTACACACAGACTTGGAAACTGTAGATTCAAAAATAACCTTTCTGCATGGCTGTGAAAAAACCACTGTTTTTTTTTTAAATTATCAAATCTGAAACTGCAGCTCATTTTTCTCTTAGTAAGAGAAGTCCGCCATGGGTTACAAATTCGGCTGTGCATTGGGAATTGAACATTTAACATAAAGCACAGCCATGTTTTACTCCAGATTATGGGAATGCAATATAGCAAGCAGAAATACTTCTGAATTTTGGGAAGGGAGGTGGGATGGAGGAGAGGAAGATCTTCAAATTATGTTAAGATTCTATGGTGAAAACATTTGCATGTTGTTTTTGCTATTGTACACTTGAACTGCACATGCAACAAAAAAGGTGGAATGACTACCAGAAACAGCTCAGGGTATTGCCAGTCTGAAATAAAGTGGGATGGAAAGCATGTCCTTCATAACAAGGGTACAAAATGCCCCTTACGCTGCAGTGTGTGTGTGTGTGTGTGTGTGTGTGTGTGTGTGAGAGCACGAGAGAGGGAGAGCGAAAGTACGAGTGAGTGAGTGAAAGTGTGAATGAGTACTTGGTGGGATTGGGAAAAAAAGGAAATGAAAGGAGTCAAAAGGCATTTTTTAATTTATTCTTTTTAGAATGTGATATTTTCATGAGCAGCCACAGGGGGGAGGGGAACTGATAGGTTGTTACAGCTGCCTTAAACTATGCACAAAGCTAAGTGACCAAATTTTGTTGATTGAAAAAGTGCATTGTTTACTTATTCCCTCCCTCTACTGAAATGTTACCCATCCTGGGTTTTTTTGATGTGAAAAGGAGAAATGTTTTTAAGGACAAATTTTAAGGACTAATTTTTAATCTTCAAGCATTCCTTTTTTTGTAAGTTTTAAGTTTGAAGTACTGTATGTAAGCACAACTGTAATCTATTTTGAGAAACTGGTGCTTTAATTTTGTTCATTTGTATTTTCCTTGTTTTTACTGTAAAGACTGTTTTGTTCTGTTTACAATTTGCAACAGCCATTTTTGGGAGAGAGCTTCAGTGTAAAGCCATTTCTTAAAGGCTTTGCCATCCTCATGTTAATGTGCCTGTTGCTGTTAATCTTTGATTAATAATAAAAACTTTTCACATTATCTGGAGTCTAGTTTAAAAGATGGAGAAATAATCAAGATCACGTTAATCAGAGAATTTCTTTCTTAGTGGCTTTGGACTCTGCAAGAGCTTATGTTGTAGATGTTTTCTTTGTGGTGTCTATGCAGGAAATATACAGCACTTAAACCAAACTGTTCAAGGAAAATCTTTAGTGGGAAGGATATCTTAGGGCCCAAATTCCTGGGTGTGAGTTCAGTTGTCTCCTCAGACTCTTTTCAATTACAGAATCAGTGCCAGGAGCTTTTTCTCTCATAAACTCAGGTAGGAATATGAGAGGGGAAGATTCTAGGCCATCATTAGCTATGGAAACTCAATAGGTGATTTTGGGACAGTCACTCTTCATCAGCCCAAACTTCCTCAGAGGATTGCTGTTATGGGAAACTAAGAAGTCTTATATTGCAACAAGCTATAACCCTATAAAAAGCTACCAGTGGTTTGTCTTGAGCGGTTTTTTCTTCATTTTTCTATCTCGGGTTGCTTTTCTAATCACAAATTAATTTCTCTAGTATCTTTGTAGTTATGGACTTTGATTAGAAGGTGAGGCCATAATGCTCATTTGGTAATTCTATGGCCTTTTCTTGGGGAGCATAACACTAAGGCAGTGAAATAACCTTTTTTGCAAATATATTAATATGGTGGCAAAATCCTATCCACCAATGGGTGTTCCTTGTCTTATATGCCTTAGGAAATGGTACATTGGGATTGCTTGCCCACCAAAGCTGAGGGTCTTAAGACTTGTGCTAGTATGGGAACTCTGAATTGCAGGGTCATTGCTCTCTTCATCCAATCCAGACATACAGTAAACAAAATTAAAAAAAAATTTTTTTGCTATTAACAGCTGTAGTTCCACTTTGTTTCTTCAGTTCCAAACTATGAAACTTGGCACTGTGCACAAAACATCTGGTTAGAAAGAAGGAATAAAAACAGCTTTAACTCTTTGGTGGGTTCAACTGGGTGTCCCATAACTCCTATTGGTTGAAATGCAGCCGTCTTTTATTCTCTCTTGCTCTTCATTTAATACATTAATAGTTTTGTGCTTTGCTTGGTCTTTGGAAAACAGCTTATAGATTCTTCAATTGCATGTAGAAGATGTCCAAAATCTGGCTTTCTGTTGTTCAGATTTTTATCCTTGGCACTGTTTTAATTTCCACAACCTTTTGGCAGATTCCAAATCTTGTGACCATAGATTTCTACTATGACTGCTATCTCATTAGCAACTACCTCCTTTCTGGTGTTTCTGAGGTTCTTATTTTCTTCAGTCTTGTGTTTCTGATTTCACTTATGAGACCTGCTAACAAGTCATGACACAATGATTCTTCCAAGTTGTATCAGCCGTCAGAGACAGCACAAAAATTTCTGGTTTACTTGTGGTCTTGAGCAAAACCTCAGCACTATTCAGCAATCTTGATGTGGATTTCATTCCAGTCTTTTAATGTAATCTGTCCCTTGCTTTGCTGTTGTATAATATTAATGGTACCATCTCTATAGTGCAGGATCTTTTAGAGACCCAACATCTGTCCCGTCTTTTGAATACATCAATTATCAATCACAATTGGATAAATCTGCTTCAGAAACCACCTTTTCCCTGCTTCCAGTCTAGGGTATGATCATTCTTTCTCTGAATAAAATGCAATTTATGCAGAACAGATTTTTCATACATTGAACATTATGTTTTGAGATTCACCAGTCTTTGTTTACTCAAAATTGCTAATTCTACCGAAATATGCTGACATTGTTACAGCTATTAATACCATTTAAATATGCAAAATACTGATTATGGAAATAAGATACCCTGTCTCGTTTTTTTTTTCAGTGCCTCTCTTCAAACTCTTAATTATTGGGGACTCTAGTATTATTCCTGGAAAGAGCAATGCTTTATATTGATAAGCTAGAACTCAATGGGACATAATGGGATATAACATCTTTTTTAAACTGCATCACCTATTGCTAGGCTTGTATAGTTTCTTTGTGAAATTGTTTTTTTATTTAATCAATTTACAGGCTACCTCAACTACAACTACAACTCATGGACCAATTTTTTAATTTAAATTTAGTAAATTTTCAAATTTACTAGAGAATAAGAAGACAGTTGCTAACATTTTCTACTTGAGCTCTACCTAGATCAAGATTAGTAACTTCTTTGGTTCTATTGCTACCTCTAATCTAAATCATGTTATCAGTAGTCCAATCCATAGCAAATACTCTGTTCTTTTTACTATAACATTAAGTTGTACCAGGAATCTTTGTATTTACATACCTTCAGCACTGGTTACACCATACCACTGTAATGCATACAAATAGTCCTCAATGTATGGCAATTTGAGAATGTAAGTCAGGGTAGTTGTTAAGTGAGTCATCATGATCATTAGGTGCACCATGTAGTAGTAAGTGTGATGCTTAATCACTGTGTTTTTGCCAGAAAATGGCAAAAAAAGTTGCAAAATGCAATCATAAATGTGAGCCAGTTGCCAACGGCCTGAAATGTGATGACGTTACCATGTGTTGGGAGCAATGCAACATTTTGTGATGCCCCTTGAGGCCAACGTAACTTTGAAAAGTAGTTAAACAGTTATAAATTGCAGACTACCTGTATTCACACAAACAATTATTTTACAGCACAACCCATATGGAACCTACCGATTGACATACACGAAGGTTAAGTTCTCTTAAACAGCACAAAATAGCAGTAATAGATTACACTGTGAAGTTGAATATCTTTTGACTGATAGTATGCTTAACTGTATTTTCCTCTCATTGCTCTGTTCCCACATCATCCCATTTTATCTAAATAATTATTAGCAGGGACATGATTCATCTCTGTTGCTATACAAGTCAGGCAGGACAGTTTGAAAATATATTTCATTCACAAATCATAAATCAGCCATAATTTGGCATTTCCAGCTGCTGGAACATTTGAAGCAGCTGTTCCAAGGTTAAAACACTTTCCATATTCCCTATTTTTAAAACTATCTTTTCCAGTCTAAAGCAAACATGATTTGGGACTCATCAGATACAGGTTATATCTTTAAATATATCCAATCCTTTTAATGCATGAATTTTGTTCAGATTTTATTTACTTTAGGTGTTCTTAGAGCCCGTTGTGCAATATCCTTTGTTCAAGCATCAAAAAATGACCAGAGTAATTTAATATCTATTATACTATTTTTTAATTTTGAACACTGTTGGAAAAGTTTAAAAGTACTGGTGTAACTATTTGATAATAAACAAAGTACCTGGGAACAATTTTACATGATCAAATTAAAAACATTTTTATATTTGAACAAATTTCAAAGTGAAAGCTTTTAAGCATTTCATGACATTTAGCTTAAATTTGCACTTATCTCATTTGTAGATAAACCACTTTTCCTTGTCGCACCAAATCAATTCAGCAGTTTGCAAATACTGATGACAAAATAGTGACAAAATATTCTGTTCAAGAAGTACAATATTTTACTCAGCAGGAAAGCTGGTCTTCAATTTTTTTCCCCCAATCTCAAATTATTTTCTGACTTATTTGACAGTAATTATCTGCAATTCAGTTCAACAGGAACTTATGAGTAAGCAGGTCTGAAGGTCTATGAAGGAGGTCAACAATGCTAATTAGATATTAAGTTTCATAGCAGCTGTTGATATGCTCAGTATATGTGCAATATCACTAGAATGAAGTTGCAATTATGTTTCATCCTATCTAAAAATACGATCAAGCTTTGGCTAGTTTCTTCCATATAAATATACCTCCAATTCAGCATTTGCTTTAAATTTAGCAAATTTTGCTGAATAATAAAAGTCTTAGGTCTTGTCACTTTCACCCTATAGAAAGAAAAGAGGTTCCAGTGAAGTCTGTACTTCAAGTTCAAAATGAGATGTCAATACAGGCTAAATATGACCTATTATATTCCAAATATTACATCAAAGCTATAATTTAAACTATAATTGCATTCACATAAGTTTAAGAGTAACATTTATAACTTAGTGTTAGCCCAATGCAGCATGTACATAAATACTAAAACCTGTGTTAGAACACGGTAGAATTTTCGTTTTTAAACTTGTTCATGGAAGCAAGGCACATAACTCAGTATTGTAAAATTATAAATCTAATTCTCAAAACAGTTGAGACAGTCCTTTTATACTGAAGCATGATTTTCCACTTAACAATTTTCAATTAGATTCTTCATTTTTCCTGTAGGTTTCAGCAGGTGTGGCCCAAACTGTGAAAAGAAAAAGTGTATAAAACTAAAGAAAAAAATACATGCATTTTCGCCCTTGCAATGTTTGTATACAATAAGTTGGAATTTTTATTGACCAGCAGTTCATGCCTACTACTAAAAATACCTAGATCAACAGTTGGGGAATTCTACAATTTTAAGTCCACACCTTTTAAACATGCCAAGTTGAAATACACTGCTTTAGATTCTATTAGTGGGAGCACTAAATCCACCAGAATGAAAGGAAACAAATGTTCCCGGACATGTTGCTCCTTTAACTCAAGGAATGGAAAACCAATCATAAATAATAAGGGACTGATAATAAGCCATGTTAAAAATATGAGTGGAGGATAGTTTGTCAATCTCTTGAGATGAGGCATTCTGGGGATCTCTAGTCCTGAATTTATGTCAATTCAAATGTAACTTGGCTTAGCCTAAAGCCGTGATGGTGAACCTATGGCACGCATGCCAGAGGTGGCACGCAGCACCCTCTCTGATGGCATGGGAGTTGTCGTTCCAGTTCAGCCCCTCTACACATGTGCGCACACCTTCCGCCAGCCAGCTGGTCTTCAGATCTCTGCCGCGCATGTGCAGGGACCACACTCGCATGCAGGGGGTGCATGCGGGGGCGCAGACGCCCCTTGCACTTTAGGGGTTCGTGTGCTTTGGCCACTCGGTCTGGAAAAGGTTAGCCATCACGGGCCTAAAGTATGAACCTAGCCTTGGTTGCTTGTAAACCGGATGACTCCTGACATTAGTACAACCATTCCACACCATGGCTCAGCACAACATACAAACTTTGGACCAAGCACTTACCAGATTTGTTTCAGAAGTTGAAATCTGTTTATCACTTTCACTTGAACTGTCACTACGGTATCGATATGCAAATTTCTTTTTAAGAGCTTCAGCTATTACTGCAGCAGGATCTGTTGGATCAGCAGTTTTCCTTATTGTGCTTTCCTCCGACCTTCAAAAGAATAAGGTAAGGCTTTATGACACACTGATTTCAAATGATGCAAATACATGCGCCATTTTCACCAATGATTTGCCTATCTTTTTTTTTGCTTTCACACTTCAATGTCTTAAGGATTCTAGTATTTTGATTAACAACCCCAGGAAAATCAACACTGTAAATCCATCACAGTCATGTGATATCTCACGTGATGACAGTCACTTAGCTATGTGGTTATGGGTCCCAATTCTGCTCATTAAGCGGGTCTATTTGTACTCATTGTACTCAATGACAAGCTACTGTTTGAAAACCAAACTATGAACTTTAATCATGTGAATCAAGCAAACAAATGATTATCTCATTGCTATCTCTGCTTAGCAATAATCAAAATATTGCACTTATTCCCTGCAACCCTTTCTCTAATAAGTAAAGGGAAAATGTACCTTTTGACTGAGCGCAGCTTTACATTGTTCATGTCTTTCAGAATATCTAGCATATTTGGCATTTCAAGCTTCTTTGGATCAGCATCTATCAGAGTTGTGCCAGAATTTATCCTTTTGCCTTTGCGCTCTTTAATAAGGTCAATGGCAGAAACATTCTGCTGAAGTGGCGGTGGTGGAGGCAGGGGTGGTGGTGGTGGTGGTGGCGGCGGCG
>JANHZT010008917.1:44166-54988 GCA_032468215.1 Stegonotus admiraltiensis | reverse complement strand
CTTTAAAGGTGGTCACTAACACCTTGAAGCGCACCCTGAAGACCACAGGAAGCCAGTGCAGCTCGCGTAGGAGAGGTATACATGAATTTACATAAACCTACATCACAGTAACTAAAAATAGGAGAAAATCAAATAGTATTTTATCAGCACTTTCATTTTTGTATTTCTTTTGCTTTGTTATTTTTAAAATTAGTCATGAACTTCTCTGGATAGAGTCAGAGTATTACAAATCTAGCCAATACATAAATTCACATGTTGTCAATACTGGAGTATCAATAGAATATTCTTCCCCATCCTTTTACATGTAAAAAGGCAACAAAGGTCATCATTATGCCAAAAACATTTGAAAATAACGGGAAAGAATCTAGATACAGGAAGTCTTCCACTTACAACCATTTGACCATTCAAAGTTATAATGGCAAAAAAGTTATTTATGACCAGTTCTCACAATTCTGACCACTGCGGCATCCCTATAAGTCATGCGATCAAACTTCGACTGCTTGGCAACTGGCATGCATTTAGAATGGTTGCAGCATCCGGGGATCATTTGCAGCCTTTCTAGGGAGCTTCTGACAAGCAAAGTTAATGGGGAAGCCTAATTCACTTAATGACCTCATGATTCATTTAACAACTAGTTATCTGCTTAATAACCATGGCAAAAACAGTCATTAAATTGGTCATTAACAACTTAACATTCACTTAACAACTGCTTTGCTTAGCATCAGAAATTTTGAGCTTAATTGTGGTTGTAAGTCGACTACCTGTAATCTGTTTCTTTAAAATGGACTTTCCTTTCCTAGAGTTGCGAATAGCATTCTCATTCTTTCTCATAACTCATTCTGGCTAAAATAATACTGGACATCTACTTGTTGTCTACTACCCAGATATTTTGGTACTAAAATAGGAACATAGTATAAAAATATATGCTTATATAAGCATGAAGTTATTGCATAAACAGAAAGGCTAGATAATAAAACTTATTTATTACATTTTTAAAAGAATCCCTAAAGCTTAAGATTTTCTTCCTTGATCAATAATATTGCCCATTTTTCATGTTATCAGAAAACCTGATCGTCAAACTGTAACCTCATAGAAATTGGTTAGTGGCCTTAGTCAGCAGGTTATCTATGAAAGCTTAAAGAACCAGTAATAGAGGATAAGCTTTGAGAAACATACCGGAACCGTGTAAAGACTTTGTCTCCTTCATTATCTTCTTCAGCAACCCACCCAACATCTACAAGGGAGACTACCGCATCTTCTTTTAGTTGGTTAGACTGAGTGCTTTCTGCAGGCTGAGAAGTAAGCTAGATTGATTGGATAATGTTACATATTAGACCAACTGCCTGGATCAATATGATATCACTATAAAGGTAACACGAAGATAAAATACATAATGCAATCATGAATAAATGGAAGGGAGAACAAGTTTATACTAGAATTAAAATACTAGTGGTTTTTTTTTCATTTAGGCAAGGTTTCAAACTTAGTATGAATCCAATCTAAGGAATCTAAGGAATGTAGTACAGCATTAGCATTTCCACTGTTGTTTCCTAATGCATGGCATGACACACAAATTGGGTACTACATAGCAAATATCTAGCTGCAGGTTAGGGAATGTACATATACTAAAGTTACATAGGTGAATAATCTGATTAATTTCAAACTATTTCTCATACATATTGCATTATATAGAAATGAAAGACAGAAATTAGTTTCAGAGAAAGAAACTCCAAATCTTACACTAATTGTTTGCAAACGTTATTTTACTATACTTGTTTCCAGATTTGCCAGCCCAGCTAAGGAAGCATCAAAAGTACTTAAAGGTTAAGGACTACCTTCTAGAAATGTCTGAAGTTAAAATTCTCAATACTGTAAGGTTATATCTATCGAAAATCAAGCCTATGTATGCTATTCTACAGTGTTTAACAGGAGTATTGCCACTGTGACTACTCTGGCCAATATTGGATCATTGTGACATAATTTCCAAAAAGGACAAAAAGCATATCACCATGTCTCTTAATAGTTTAACACTTTATTCAGAGATCATTTCATGGTCATGTGAAACTAGAACATTTATATATGTAAGTATTGCAAGTGGATTAGAACTTCTTGCTTGATTATTTCAGACTTCACTTGCTTTTTTGGAGACCTGCCATAGGAGAAACTCAGATTTGCCTTTTGTCAGGCTTTAAACTAGATAGGCAACTAAACCCAAGCATTGTGAAAAGATTAATCTTGGGTCAGCAAAATAACTATCTAAATATCCCATCAACACTTAAAATACCTGGCTAATTATACTAATTAAGTCTCATATGCCCTATTAAAGTAGAAATCCAAAGAATATTTGTCTTGAAGAAAAGTTTAATTTTTCAGCAAGATTTTGCTGTTAGGCTTCCAAAAAGGACAAAACAATGGTCACTGCTATTAAATATCTTTAGCTCATTTTCCATGCACAAGAAAATAAGGAATACAGAAGTTAACAACCAGATTTGTATGTAAGTGAATACCAATAGTTAAAGTGAACTTTAGTGAAAAAAGAGAAGACTGACTTACAGTAGGCACAGTGCACGATCCTGTGATATAACAGCTAGAGAGCAAGAAAGGAAGAAAAAAGGGAAAGAAAGAATGCTATAGAAAAATTTCAAGAAAGCACGAAGACAGCCGTGATATTATTAGGTTTATTTATTATTTATTTTAAAATAAACAGCAGAGTTTCTTCTGCCATCATTCAGAAAACTATAGTACTTTTCAGCAAAGGACAAGGACAGAGAACTTTTTTGGTCTAACAATTATTTTAAATATCAAGCTTGTGACAACTCAAGAACACACTTGTATCTTTCTACTCTCTTGGGCTTGGTTTTAAACTGAATTTGTGCCCGCCATTAAATTTGGCATTTCTCTTTGGTGAATGAATTGGTGAAGGCTTTCCAGAGAAAAGTATTGATTAAGATAGAAGGTATTATTTCTTATTCTTTTATTCCATAATTTTGAATCAATTTCTGACCAGATTTTATAAAAAATATTCAGAAGTCACTGACAGCTTAGACCAGTAATATCATGAAATAAATATAGCTACAGGTAAAATAATAAGGAAAGAAATATCCAATATTTTATCCAAGAAAAAAAGGACATGATGATATTCATATATCTTAAAAAATATTTCTAAGCTGCTGAATTTGTTATGTGTAAATATATATTATCCTAGAATGCCTTTTCCACTCAAAAACTGAGTCACAAGAGTTCTATAAAATTCAATAAATAAATCATGACCAATCTTTCCAAAAATATATTCTCCCTCCAATTTTCATATATAACAGATTAGTTTTACTATAAATCACAATTACCAAAAAGTCTTTTCAGAATTCATTACTTAGAACTGAAAAGTAAGTTCTGTTTAAAATACATGGTGTCGTGATCAGAAAATAAACCTAAAATTAAAAATATACTGAATTTGACCTTTGCGTAATCAATGGTATTCATAGTTTGCCATTTTCAACTTAATTACAAAATGATTTTACAACGTTCTTATTTTGAAGGAACTATTTTTAAATCAGAAAATACTACCATTTTTTTCACCTTTTAAATATGTTGACATTCCTCCTATATAAGTTTTGTTCCTTCTTGATGCAAATGTGTGTGTATCAGCAGTGCCCTACACCCAATTATGATTTTTTACAATATTCTGGCTATACAATTTTCTTGCACATTTCTGCCAGTTTTTTTGGGAAAAGTATAAATAGGAACTTGGGAGTGCAGTGAAAAATGTCCAAGTACATATTAAACATCTAAGAAAGAGAAAAACATCTAATTGCCATTTACTTAATTCACAAGAAGGAAAAAAGATGTAATTCCTTAAGCTATAGACAAAAGGAGTCCTGTTTCTACAATAATTTACAGAAATTTAGAGCCAACCACTAACTGCAAAAATTGTAATGAGATCATGCTGTTATATAGCAATTATCTTAAAGTTGATACAGGCTGGAATACTCTACTACAAGAATCCTGTGTCTCTCATCTCAGAATGAGGCACACGCATTATTTGCCTATGTACAGTTTTGTCTTTGACTTTGTAAGCTTTATTGTATAAAAATATAGCCCATAACTTAGTCATACTTTGCTTACTATTTCAAAATAAGCATTGTATCAAAAACCTCCACGATTATCAAATGAGTTCATGTGGATTTTTTAGGCTGATATTTTCTTCAGACTGATGCCACTGAAGCTTTAAGTGGCAATATCTTGCAGAATAAATATAAATATATGTAAAGCATATTTTACTTTGAAGATTCAGAGTAAACTGACATATTCAGGAAAGTTTTAAAGAAATAATAACATGCCAAACCAGTCAAGTTAATGGTCTACTCAGAAGGAGAAGTATTTGCATTAAAGTATCACGTGAAAGCAGTTTTAATAACTGTTCAGTGGAACTTGCAAATAAATTTCATAGTTTATCTCTGGAAAGCTTCACACTTCAGTTTTGTTGGCTTTATGAGAAGGTGACTATACAGATGAGAAGAGAGTTTTCTTTTATAATTCAAGATATACAGGTTGCACTTCAAAAACTAGTGAGGCCAGGATATAACATTTCAGTTCAGTTGCATTTAAAATAAAACTGAATAAAAATAATTATCTACAGTTATATAATAAAGTCACATCTGTTTCTATCGTATAAAGAAATTAGAATTCAGCAACAACTTCAGGAAATCTCTAGGATGTGTATTTGTTTAAGGAGATATGCATGTTGCTCTGAGGAACTTCTGTTATAGTTTCATTAGCTACTCGAATTATTTTCTACTCTCATCAATGAAGACTTCGGTATCAGTACACCCAATTTATCAATCCATGTCATTTTCATTTAATTACATTTTAACCTTTAAAATTAATATAACTACATTTTTGCCTAAGGAAATAATTTAATTTGGGGGGTGTCCCTATTTTTGGTTCCAAACTGACAGTAAGTAACTTATATCCACAGGTACCACAGATCCAGATTTTTAGGTCTTAGTAGTTTTTGTAAATCAAAACAAACAAGTAAACATCTTACCTGAAACTGAACCCTTGGACATTGTATCAGAGAAAGGTTTGAGCCAATTTTTCTTACAATACTTCTGTTTGGGCCATACGTTTTTTTTGACCAAAGCAACTGAAAATAAAAAAGTCTGTGTCAATATTACTTTATTTTTGAAGTTTTAAATACAGTTAAATAAACTCAGAAAAACTCTATTTTTTGTATAAACCTGTATCAAGTTGCATTGCAAGCCTGTATATACAGAAAAAAGATTTAAAATTTAAGATTTATTTTATTGTATACTACCCAGAGTCATGCAGGTGACATGGGCGGCTATATAAATTTGATAAAGTGGCACAATATTCTGTCCAACAACTTTTGAATGAGCTCACAATCAATATCTTTCTTAACCAACAAAATTATTTTGATTATATTTTATAATGTAATGAACTATTCCTCAAACAGAAACCAGAGAACTTTAGGCATACTTATATTCCAAAATTCAGTTATATTTAAATCTTATACTGTGTGTTCATGTCCTTTTAATGCCATTGGCATTTATGCATGTCATTCCCTATACATTATTCAGATTTTTAGTTTTTGCAAATGTATCACTGTAATAATAGGTATACTTACTGATTCCATAGTTAACCCAACTTGCATAAATATCACTCTAAATAGATGCTTAATCCAGCAAATCATATAGAATAAAATAAAGCCTTCAGTAATTTGTAATTTGACAACCTCAGCTTGCTAGGAGGTAGGTCCATGGTCAGCCTAGAGACAAAAAAAAATACTTAAGAGAATATGCAACTGTTTCAATATGAGAATTCATCTTAAAATAAATATAACAGCTAGAGGTCTAGCATTTTTCACGAAAAGTATATAACTGAGTTTTCATTATACACCGCCTTCAATTAATTACTATATAGTTATTTTAATATTCAAAACAGGAAAAAAGTTTCGAAGGAAGACAACAGAAGCAAGAACCAATTGTGTAAAAAAATGTACTTTTAAAGTTATATACGGTATACCACAAGACAGAACCCATAGACCAATCACAATATATTTTATTATTTTTTCATATTAAAATGTTATTGTACTTAGGAATGTTCAAAGATCACACTTCAAATGGGTACAAAAATGGTAACCAATTCAATTATTTAATGTAATTTATATAATAAATTGTCTATAGGATCAGTTATGGTACCAGCAACTGAAAACAAGTATCATTACACTGAAAGTACAGTGCATTAAAACATTTAGTATATTTAGGCAAATAATATATTTAAGTCTGTATGATGAGTGTGGTAGTATCTGGAGACAGCAAAAGAGAAGAGAAAGAACTGGAGGAAATAACAAAATATAAAGACCTGTAAATAGAAGTAGAACGACTGGAACAAAAGAAAGCAAAGATAGTACCAATAGTAGTAAGTACCTTGGGTGCAATCCTAAAACACAATGCCAAATATTTTCAGCAGCACTGACAAAATCAGCATCCATCAATTGCAAAAAGCAACTTTATTGGTACAGTTTATATGCTGCAATGATACCTCTGAACACCATGAAACATCTATATATCCGAAGTCCTTGGGAAGGATTCAATAGGTGGATAAAAATGCCAAATCCAGACTAAACATCTGGTTGACTGGGCAACTAATAAAAATATATAGTTTAATAGTGTGAAATTTAATGCCTGAAGATGAATTTTCTTCTGCAGTAAATATGCATATCCCTAAAGAATAAAATTCCTTCTGTACACAATGCTCATGAATAAGAACAATTTAATCAAGTGAACATAGTTATGATTATTTTGGAAAGTAATCAAATTTCTGAACTCTGTAATGGAAAAATGCAACTGAAGAAAAGGAAATGAAATTCAACCAAAACTGCTATCATAAAATACTGCATTATAAACTTGTTTTAGTTGATGGTTAGTTTCTCCTAGCAGAGGAAAAATAGATTCATTTGGAAAGGTGGTTCCTAATTTTAGCTTTATTGTTTGTAGTGGGTTTTAGAAGCTAACTTGTTGGCTGTTCAGTTGTTAGTTGTCAGTTTCTCACCTGGGAATAGCAGTTCATGACATATGCTTCACAGTTGACATTGTAAACATATTCCTTTAACCTGAAATAAAAATATAGTATTTGTTCTTAAAAAGGAGTATTGACATTAACTAGATTTATCTTAGATCTCAGAACTTCTTTTAGATTTATAAATTCTAATAATATTAAAACAAGAACTTACATTGCCAAAATGTATTATTTTGTATAATTATTTTGTAACAAATACAACCAAGCTATGTGAGAACAGTAATGTACTTCTCCTACAAAGAGAATAAAATAAACAAATGTGATTTGTTCAGTAATGTTTAACATTGACAAGATCAAGGGCAATGAGCATCAGTTATTTTGTTTTGGCTGCTTTATTAAATATTTTTTTTATTTCTAATTTTTACTTTGCAGGTATGTGGGTTCTGGGACTCTAGTTATAAAATCAAGTTGAACCAGACAAGTAAATCGTTTTTTGTGCTAAGGACATAACATTTAAAGTAGATAAGTTATTATTTTGTTTTTGATAGGAGATCCAGTTGTGTGAAAGCCTGTATACAAGTATAGAATCAAATAAATTAGTAAAAGGTCAGCCTATCTAATAATGAATTAATAATGCACCCTAAATTTTAAGACATTTTTTCCATTCAGTTCCTAAATTTAGAATCCAATATTTTGAACTTTAAGGAGCTATTAGAATACTTCTTTTCATAGGACCTTTATGAAGCCAGAAAAATACTCTCTGATTACTATCTATTGATTTATACTGAAGTTGTACTGTCTGTTGACTATGTGTCAACAACTTG
Organism: Stegonotus admiraltiensis; assembly: GCA_032468215.1. Classification (NCBI taxonomy): domain Eukaryota; kingdom Metazoa; phylum Chordata; class Lepidosauria; order Squamata; family Colubridae; genus Stegonotus; species Stegonotus admiraltiensis. The sequence continues at coordinate 47,126 of JANHZT010008917.1, read as the reverse complement.
ATGTCAACTATAAGCAAAATATGATAAGATTTTCTCCATGTTGATCTTTCCCTAATCTAGTCTTAGGTTTTCCAGTGGTACACTCATCACCAATATAATTGCATCCATTAGGAATTGTTTCTATTTACTATATTCTATTATAAAATGCACTTATTATTTTGGTTTATATTGTGTTTAATTTTTATTAACTTACACTAAGCTTAGTTATACACAATACAACTATTACTAGCACAAGACATTTTATAAATTGCTAACAAAATGACTAATATAGCTGTTAACTCCTTTTTGTCCATTTCTATATACTATGAGTACATGACCATTCCTTGGTAACTTTCTATTTGTCTTTGAAGTAACTTAATTGTGGCAGAATCAAACAAATGACTGAGCCAGAGGTTATAATAATTAACTATGCAAAATTACTGGTTTTGCACACATGGTTGCTACACATGTTGCAACTCTATAATTTTAATTTATGGGAAAACATTTCTGTTGCAAATACAATTATACCTGTCACGCGAGTATCAGTATGTAACATAAAAAGCTATATTCTGCCAAATCAGATTATTTTCTATCTAGCTCAGTTTAGCTGCAAATTCAGTGTCAGAATAGTTTTATGTGATGTCCATTATTTCATATCATTCCCTATTGCATCTATTTAACTGCAGAAACAAAATATTGTGATTACAGAGATTACAGACAATCCTTGTTTTGTGACTGCCTCATTTACTAACCATTCACAGTTACAATGGTAAAAAATGTAACTTTGTCAGCAATCCTCATATTTTTAATGTTTCAGGTTTGTAAAGCAAAGGAAAGCTGAAGATCATAAGGAGAGTCATGGTTTTACTTAGTGACTTCACTTAATGACTAAGCTGGCGGCCCCAATTATCACTAAATGACATCTGCGTGTGTATCATGACCCTATTTCCCACAACATTGTTGAATGCAACAACACAATTTTCCAAACGCCACATTTTAAAAAATATTTTCAAAATATACTTCAATATATTAACCACCAAGTTCTGAAGCATTTTGACTATAAATGTCGGATCATGAACACATTTTTCTAACAATGAAAGTAATGACAGCTAATGTCAGAGCTGAGCAAATTTTTAGTTTTTGCAGGAGAAAGACTGCAGTGGGGGGAGGATTCAAAGTGGGTGAGGGATATGTTAACCTTGTAGGAAGGATTTTAAAATCTTTTTTGAGGGAGAGAATGTTTTTAAGTGTTCAGGAATCTTACCGTAGATCCCAGATTTTGTGCACCCCACTTTGAATTTTCCACTAAGTATTAGTTAGAGGCAAATTCTGGATAGGCTTACCGAGTTATTTATTTTGAACCACCAGACAGTTCTTAAGCCTATCGCTCACAAGACAGCTTGCGTCTTTTCCACATGACCAGATTATTTTTTCCCCCCAAAGAAATAAGCAAGAAAAGAAAACCCGGCACTATTAGAAGCGACAGACGTGACCGCGCAAATTCTGTTTAGATATAAGAGCAATTGTAAGAGTAAACGGCCTTCTCCGGAGCAGCCCAAAAGAGAAGAGAGAAGGCAATCCAGGGAACCGGTGTAAAGTAAACCAGGCGAAATTTCTCAGATCAGCCACCGGGGCCTCGCAGGAGAGGGGGAAAAAAAAAACCCACTACGCCCCAAGGAGCTTAGAAAGGGCGCAGCAGCAGTAATTTGAGATCCACCGGGTTTTAGGCCTACTTCAAAAATCAGATCATCCCGGAGACAGAACGCTATAAAGCGGCCCTCCTGCGCTCACCCTCGCCGAACACGCTCCCACCCGGGTCTGCCCCTTTGACGGGAGGGGAAGGGGGCGCAGGGCAAGAACCGGGAGCCGCCGGCTAACACGGCGGAAGAGCCAAAGCAGTTGCCGCCGGGAAGGCACGACTCCCGTCTCTCCCGCCCCGCGACTGAGGAAAACAAAAAGAGGCGCCCGGCAACGTCGGACGAGACCTTCGGCGGCAACGGCCCGTGTCCTTGACTCACGATCGCCGCGTTCTCTCTCTCGGCCCCGACCTGACAGGACGCCGCTCATCCCACACCCGAAACTTCACGACAGGGTTGAACTGTGACAACAAACGGAAGGCCCCGAGGCAGACGGGAGGAACTCACCTGCCCGTCAGACCGCTCCAGGGTTTATTCCTTGGCTCGGACTCTTCCCGGAGCCGCCGAGTCCCCGACGGCCAGCAATCCCTCGACTCTCTTCGTCTGTCTCCCTCAGCGACCAATCCTGCGGAGCGCCGGCACTTGGCCTGACCAATCGCTGTCCGCCATTTAGGGAGGCGAGACTTAGTCTTGCACTCCCGGCTGGATGACGAGATATATCATCGTCGATAAACATCATCGAGACAGGATAGATAGAAGACCCAGGACTCTATGATATCTGGAGTCACATCCGCTCCATAGATCTCCTTTCTCATCTCGATGGTTTCAGAAAGTTCAAACCCCGCCTAATGTTTCGGATAAGTTATTTGCGTCAAAGGCTAGGAAAGTCCTGCTCTTTAGTATCGAAGGATTGCGTAGGAGCGCCATCTAGTGGCTATCTTATTGTAACATACCTAAGTTTGCGTAAAGGCGGTAGTTTACTTTCTCCTGTACTGCAGTAAATTTTGGCACTATTGACTTGACATGCCATTACATCGTTATCTACTTAATGGCCACACATTTTCTCTATGATGATCTGTCCCCAAGTTGGTCCTTCAGCTCTTTCAACGGTACCTCATCGCCACTCCAACAGTGTCCATCTACAGTACCTTACTGTTGGTTGTCCTCTTCTACGATATTAGCAGAAGCCTTAAAAAAACAGCACATTTTCAACATATTTTCAGATCCCTTCATTTTGCAATTCTAGTTGTTCGTTATTTATTTATTTATTGATTTGATTTGATTTATATACCGCCATTCTCCCGAAGGACTCAGGGCGGTGAACAGTCAAGATAATATATGTAC
>JANHZT010008917.1:0-11217 GCA_032468215.1 Stegonotus admiraltiensis | reverse complement strand
GGGGCAAGGGGCGGGGCGAGTCAGCAATTTAACAAACGGTTCGGCCGAACCCCCTAGAACTGGCAGAATCCCACCACTGATGGGAGCATTATATAAAACACACAATTAGTTCTCTTTTAAACATTTAAGCATTGTGGACAAAATGGTTACACCACTTCTTGGTGTAAAATGGTTGCATGGAAATCATTTAGCAAATTCAACCTCTGAGTCAAAAATAAAGTTAACTCAAGCTTAACTAGGGTCTAGTCCAGCAAATTAATACTTTAGGATGTGTTACATTTATCAGAAACTTCAGCACATGAGAATAAAGTGTTTTTCTGCCTGGCTATATTAGTCTTGCAATATTAAAGTTTGTTTGTTTGTTTTGTCAAGCATTTATTTTATGACAGATACAAGTGTAAACATAATTATAAATACATGAAAAGGACTTGAATAAAAGAAAACATTAGTCAACTTCAGTAGTTGTTAGTCGTGAAGTCGTGTCTGACCCATTGCGACCCCATGGACAATGTTCCTCAAGGCCTTCCTGTCCTCTACCATCCTCTGGAGTCCATTTAAGCTCACGCCGACTACTTCAGAGACTCCATCCAGCTACCTCATTCCCTGTCCTCCCCTTCTTCTTTTGCCCTCAGTCGTTCTCAGCATTAGGCTCTTCTCCAGTGAGTCAACTCAACTTCAGTGGTCAGTAGCAAAACAAAGCAAGTAATGTAGAAATAACTATGTTAATAACCTGTTGAGATTCACTAGAATCTTACAGTAACTGTCTGTAAAAAAAAGCTTCAATATAAACAAGAAAATGCACAACCCCCCCCCACAACTAAAAACCAATAATATGTCATTTTTACATTATACAGTATACAAAACCTGGGCTGCTTATGTCAGTCACACTGTCAAAGACTCACACACACACACACACACACACACACACACACACAGAGATTTCCAAAATTTGCCTCGCTTTTGAAAGTCAAGTGTACTGTGGTGGTGTGACTGATTGCTTCCATTCATGATGGATATGAACTGAAGAAGAAAACGGTAAAACTGAAAATTCATTTTTTTTTCATTTCTCAATCTACTTAGAAGTAAATGATGCTAATAAAACAAGTCATAGATGGCTAACAAGGTAATTTCTCCCCATATAAATCTTGACTGAAAAAAGATTTGTATCCCCTTGTGTTCGCTCATTTTCACATTTCCCATGAGTGACAAAATATTGTGACCTGGATATTTTTCCCTTGGTTGTGAAATCCTTATAAAGCGTAAAATGACATTGGTAATGGGTTTATTAATCTTGTATTGCTGTATAGATTACAAGTTATTGGTGATTTCTTTCTAAAAGTTTAGTTTCTCTCATGGGATATTATGGGAAAATATAGGATGCAGAAACAGACTGATGAGGATGCTAGCCTAGGTTAAAAGAGGTAATATATTCTAGAAAGGATGTGGAAATTATTATAGGAAAAGGAGCAGAAACAGTCATACTCCAAGGAAGAACTATTTATTTATTCGATAGATTTATATAGCTGGTCATCATAAATATATGACTGAGCAACTTACAACATTAAAATAATAATGCCCCTTCAGTCTGATCAAATAGAAACAACTGGGAAGAGATGGTCCTGTAAGTAACCTGGCCCCAAATCCTAAAGGGCTTTAAAGTTCTTGTAGCATCAATTTGTGGATGGGATCTAAACTTAACTTTTCCATGGATCAAATGGTTCTGTTCACAAGAGCTAGTAGGTTCATGTGGGGGAAAATACCAGAAAGACAACCATTATTGATTTTCCCTTTTTTTCCAAATGCACAGTCTGTTTCTTGCTCTCTAGAGCGTTTCCAAAGTCCATCAATAGTTCTTTTTTAGGTTAGAGGAAATTGAAGATAAAAGCTCCAAAATGTATACCTCTGTGTTTAGAGTCAGGGAAATTCCATTTAATGAATCTCTGAATTCCATCCTAAATCTTTATGATGGATCCCAGACTTGTTATAAATCCAAAGACCAGCTGGCGGGTGTCCATGCGCATACTGGAAACCGGAAGACCAGCTGACTGGCGCACACATGTGCTTGCCAGCTGGCCTTCCAGTTTCCAGTGGTCTGGTGCACGCGAAGACCAACTCACCAGCATGCATGCGTGTACTGGAAGCCAGAAGACCAGGTGGCAGGCACGCACATGCGCTCCGGCCAGATGGTCTTTGGGTTTCCGGGCTCCGGTGCACATGTTCCAGTTTCAGCATTCGGTGCCAAAAAGGTTGCCATCACTGGATTATAACATACAAACATACTGTATAAAATTGTTTTGGATTTGCAGCTCTTGGACCAGGGTATTATAACAGAAGACTGTGTTTTTCATAAATAACAACACATGCCTAAAATGTCCCTTTCTAGGTTCTCTAAACCTCCTGGTATTCTATGGAACTCTATGAGTTCTATGGAAATTGGATATGGCAATCTTCTCATGGGAAAGATTTCTATCCAGAGGTCAGTTAAGCCACAACATGTTCTGAGATGTCTTCTTTCACCAAACCCCGTAGAACTGTGATGGCAAACCTATGGCACACGTGCCACAGCTGGCATGCAAAGCCATATCTGTGGGCACACGAGTGTTGCTCTAGCTCAGCTCCAGAGCACATGTGCATGCTGCCCAGCTGATTTTCGGGCCTTCTGGGCTATCAGAAGTCGGGAAACAGGCTGTTTCCGGCCTCTGGAGGGCCTCTGGGGGGGTGGGGAAAAGTCATTTTTGCCCTCCCCAGGCTCCTAGAAAGCCTCTGGACCCTGAGGAGGCCGAAAAATGGGCCTACCGGGCCCACTGGGCCATCATGTGCCAAAAGTGGGGGAAGCGCGGGGGGTCACGTGTACATGCACAGGGGGGCAGGGGCTCGTTGAATTATGGGTGTGGGCACATGCACGTGCAACCCCCCCCACTTCTCCCGCTTTTGGCATGCGATGGCAAAAAGATTAGCCAAAACGGCCATAGAAGATTTTTGTATGTATTCTTTGCCTCCAGAGCTCCATTGGATTGATGGGCAGGCTTAATAAAACAAATAATAAATACATTAAAAAATTTTTTTTTTTGCTTTGATTTATATGCCGCCCTTCTCCGGAGACTCAGGGCGGCTTACAATGCGTTAAGCAATAAGCACTTTAGATAGGACAGAACATGAAATCTATCTTCTCCAGGAAAAACTTTTAAAAAAGTTTTCTTTCTAAGGAGGGCTTTTAGGCCCATGCAGTTTAGAGTGTGTGGAGTACAAAATAAGAAAGGATATTTATTTTAATAAAGGCAGCAACGGAAGAATAGGAGAAACAAAATAGCTGTGCATGTCACATGAGAGTAAAATCTGCACAGCAAAAGGAACAATTATTAATTGTTACAATTGGGCTGACTAAGATATATAGGAATAGAGAATGGGAACCAATGTAAAAATTACTTAAAGTGAGCAAAAGTGGCTTCTAAATAAATCCCATGCTGATGGAACTGCCTTACATTAGCTTTGCTAACATTCAGCCCTTCTAGGACTTTTAAAAATCTACCCCTAAAAGCACTTGTTTCTCTGAAGGTCTCTGGGCAAGATGGACTGGGGGCAAACAAACTTTTCAACTCTTTTTCCATTTTGTTTCCATCCTTTGTTCCTGGTAGTCCACAGGAAGAGATGTGGCGAGGCAAGGGGAAGGAAATTATGAAAGGTGCCATGATTTATATATTTGTGTTAGATATCAGTATACATGTATATAATAGTAGCATTTTCAGGATAGCATCCCCATGCAACTTATCATAATTTTTATATCATCATAGATTTCTATAGGCACTTCTTTCTACCTCTCATTGAAAAACACAATGGTTTCATTCCATTAAAGTCACCTGCTAGCCTGGAGTATTTCAATTTTTTTATAGTGAAAGGCCAAGAATGCATTTCTTGAGAAAGTCTATAGGTTGGCATCTTTACTGAAGGTATGAACGTGGCAAACGTTATCAAACTGTTTGCTCCCATTGAAACATGCAACCATACATATCCAACCTCATCTGTTGCAAGATCCTAAGACAACATTGGACACCTGTTTCTAGCTAGCTTCTATATTAACACTATTTGTTGGATAAACTGCAGTAAGCTGGTTTCACGCTACGTGTGAAGATATAACCAAGTTGTGATTTGTTTAGTTTAGCATGTCATGTAAACTCAGCCTTTATAAGAAAATATAATAATCAACTTTTTTTTGGTTTAATTGCTCTCAATTTCTCAAGCTGCTGATGTTTCTAAATAAGGGACAATATTTAGTTTTCTTATTATGCCTAATCTTGAATACCTAAAAAATCAAGCACTATTTTTAAAGTATTGTTTTAGAAAATTCTTGAAATTCAAATTAATAGGAAAGCTGCTATTTAATGTTGGAAATATTTGAGAGAATGCATAATTATAATGAAATTCATGAATGATGACAAATATACTCATTGTTTAAAAATCCAATTTCTAACAATCTGATAGAAAGTAAACACACCATGATGAGAAAGGCAGCAGCTTTCTTTGAAAAGGCTCAGAGTATATTATGTAATTCAGGAATTCAAATCTGAGTTATGTTGGGGATTATCTGTTTGAAATCTATCCCTTTGTCTAGGTGGAAAAGTCATACAATGTTCTGTGAAATCAGGCACTGATTTATTACTTTTGAAAGGACTTAATTTGGTTTTCATGCTGACTTGTTTAGCAGAATGTCTTACTGTAATTGTGTGGGGGACAGAACAAAACCATTTTATACGCCAGGAAAAAAGGAAGCAAATTGCTCAAAGTACATTGCTTGATCCAGGTTAGAAAATTGTTCTGTTTATAACAGTTTGATTTACAATAATGAAACATAATAACCCTATATCCAAACAACTATGTGGTAATTTCATCTTAGGCTATTTGTAGGTTTTTGGTTCCAGGCAAGAAAAACTGAACTGAAGTCAGAAATGGGGTTTAATAAAGCAGAAAAATTGCATCTGAGAAAAAAATAGACCAAAAACATGGTTGCAGATATCAAGTTTTTCCATAGGGACAAAATATATTTCTGGGTGGCAACCTTAGGACTGGATTAAAGTTAAAGTAATTATAGTTCCATTTCACCATCTGATACGTTTCCATATTATTTTCTCTGACACAGTTAGTAAAATTACATAGTTATTAAAAATATACATTCGATTAAATAGGCTGTTGGTATCTATAGCTTTTCCAAATTGTGTGAATATAAGAGACAATAGCAATCGCAAAAAAAAAATCAGCTGCATAGTGTTCCTTCAGTTGTAATAGCAATTATGATAATGACCATCTTGATCTTTGAGAAAATTCTATGTTACAATCCTGAAGTATTTTGCTAAAAATGGACTGAAAAACAGATGATAGGTGAGACATCCATTGCTAGGCTGAACAGTTAGTAGAACTAGGCTACCTGAACAAACCAATTTATGTTCCTGATGTTTGAATTCACATAAAAGGGTACAAGTTTACCCACTAGGCTATTTTCTTTTGGGATGACCATTACTGTGGACTACCTAAGCTGTGCAATAAATAGTGAAGAAATAACAGCATGAGATAAGAAAAAGGAACACCTAAGACTAATTTATATTGGCATCAACTATTCCTCTCTAAAGGGATGCAGTGGCTCAGTGGCTAAGATGCTGAACTTGTCAATCGAAAGGTCGGTAGTTCAGCAGTTTGAATCCCTAGTACCGCATAATGGAGTGAGCTGTTACTTGTCCCAGTTTCTGCCAAGCTAGCAGTTTGAAAGCCCGTAAAAATGCAAGTAGACAAATAGGGACCATCTTTGGTGGGAAGGTAACAGCGTTCCATGCGCCTTTGGCATTTAGTCATGCCAGCCACATGACCACGGAGACATCTTTGGACAGCGCTGGCTCTTCAGCTTTGAAACAGAGATGAGCACCGTCCCCTAGAGTCGGGAACGACTAGCACATATGTGTGAAGGGAACCTTTACCTTCATCCCTCTTTAAACTTCCTATCTTTGGGAACCGTTGTTGCTTCTATGACCTTGATATACTGTCCTTCTGGGAATCATAGCAGCAACGTCCATCTAAGTTAGACAGTTTTTCCTTTCGTCTTCATCCATTCACTCTTCCTTGATATATTTATTTTGTAGTATTATTCTTTAATATTAGTCATTCACTTTGGAAGTACAATTTCATTTATTAAGTATGTATTCCTGGATTCTATCTCTTCTAATTGTACCGCACTCACTTCCTAAATACCCTAGTGTGACAAGGATGTTCTTATAACAGTCATTTTCACTTTTTTCCACAAACATTAACTTGTGCTTTCTTCGACAGCACATATACTAAAGTAAACATTCTACCTCACACTATCTATTACATTCTATCAGCATTTGAATATCTCAAAATTTTTCCATCCATTTTCTCATCTTTAGTAAATATTGTACCAAGATATACAGAATTATCTACTTGCTCTAAGATTTTTTTTGCTATTTATGAATAAGTTGCAATCACACATTCTATTTTCTTTGACAAGCACTGCATTTCCCATTTTTTTCCTTGTGATCTCCTCTTGTATCCTTCCTTCCCATCAGAATTCTTCCAAATGTCTTCCCAGGAACACTTAATCTTATTTATTATCTATTTGATTACTTATATCCCACCTTTATAATTTTTACAAATCACTCAAGGTGCTGAACATATTCAACACACCATTCTCCTCCTATTTTCCCCACAACAACAACTTATGAGTGGTGAGTTGCTGGGAGAGTGATTGGCCCAAAGGCATCCAACTGGCTTTCATGACTAAGGCTGGACCTGAACTCATGGTTTCTTGCTTTCTAATCTAGTACCTTAACCACAAGACCAAACTGTACCTACATTTTCTTTTGTATAGTGAACTAATAATGACATTCTTCAAATTATCAGACCCAAATACAGATTCAATCTTCACCCATACTGTATGTTCTACAAGTTGTATAATCAGCCCCTAAGTGAATCCATTGTATTATATATACTGCAAACACACACACACACACACACACACACACACTTGCATACACATAGATACATGTACTTACACATAGAGGATTTCTCATTTTATTTTTGTACTATTCATTTAATGCATATTTTTTCCTCATTTATAGCCTCTTGCACATTTTTGTAACATAGCCCTGGCGACGCAGTGGTGAAAGTGCAGTATTGCAGGCAAAACTGTGCTCACAGCCTGGAGTTCAATCCTGATGGGGCTCAAGGCTGACTCAGCCTTCCATCTTTCTGAGGTCAGTAAAATGAGGACCCAGATTGTTGGTGGCAATGTGCGAATAATACTTTAACATTGTAAACTGTCCAGAGAGTGCTGTAAAGGGTGCTATTGGGCAGTATATAAGTCTAAATGCTATTGCTGTTATTCTACCAACCATCCTTTTTTACACTTCTCATTACACATCTCACTCATTTCTGTAGCACTTTGTCACACTTTTTTTTCTGCACTCATTTTCCTTATGCCCACTTTCCATTCATTCTGTTCTGAAGATCTCAGAATATATTGTTCTGAGATCAATATATTTTTAATAGTTTTACACACAGGACTTATACTTCGCTTCCTATAGTCATCTTACTTTTATATTGTTTCTTATCTTTTTTTCCATTTGTTCCATGTCTTTCCCCATTTCTCTTCCCCAGTATCCAGTCCAGGGGTGGGTTCTACTTACTTTTATTACCGGTTCGCATCGTGCATGCACAGATCACCTATGATGATGTCCAGGTCAGTGGGCGGAGCCTCCCACCGGTTTTACTACTGGTTCGTGCGAACCGGGGGCAACCCACTGCTGATCTAGTCCTGACACTATCAAATAACAGAGAGCCCATTTTCAGAACTTCTTATCACAATTTTTTCAACCTTTAATTTTGAACTATCAAATCAGTTCTACTTCTGAATTATATTAGTGTATATGAATAAGGTTTTGATTAAACAGTATATTTAAAAGAAAGCTTTTTCTAACCAGGTACTTGCCAGTCAACATCATCATTCACTGGGGGGCTTCTAAATGGCCCAATCAATGTTTATGTACTCTCCTCTTTGTAATAAGCTAGCAAAAGAGTGAACTAGGCTACTTGCCTCCTATCTACCCATATCTCATGCAGCATGTTCTGCTAACAGGAAGCTTTGATTCACTTTGGTCAGTTTGACAGAAGCAAAACTGAAGCCCAGTTTTACCCCAAGTCTTCTCATATTTGGCTCATTCCCACAGTGTCCTTGCTCTGCTTATTTCTTGAGGATATGTCTTCCCAATGGAGCCTCTGTCTACAGGAAGTCTGCTGCTAAGGTAGGCTGAAAGCAGTCCAAGGTATTGTGGCAGACAAGTAAAGATTTCCAATTTCTTGTAACAGAAGGCCTTCCATCTGGGCAATCCATGGCACATGGAAGATGGACCTCTGGAGGTCAATGATCTGTTGGGCTCCAGTTGGCTGGCAGTTCTACTATGGGACATTTCTTCTGCCCAGCTGCTAGGCTCAGCAACTCCAGGACTATTTGTGTTGTGGCTGCCAGAGAGAATAAGCTCAGCAGCTGTCCTATTTTTGTATCTGAGTTTCTTCTTTTCTAATTAGGCTTTAAAGCCAAACTTGAAATGATAAGACAATAATAATAGCAATATCAATAATACATTATAAATACTATTTTTATTTGTTACCATCCATGTTACCATTGTCATTTATGTCATCATTATTTTTGTCTTTTTTTGTTTCCTTGCTTTTAAATTTGCTAGGAGTTGGGCAGCATATACATTTCATTAAATGTTAAATGAGTTTTCAGAACAGTAGTATTTTCAAAAATGCAGGATGAGGAGGGTAGAGGAGATTTATCCTGACTGTGTTTCTACCTAAAATTGTTTTTAATGCTTCTCTGTTGTACTAATTTTTGTCAGGGTGGGATCTAGTTCTACTGCTTTGTAAGAGCTTGCTTATTCCACAACTATAGTCTGAAATAAAGTGGCTTCTGCAACATGCAGGCTTCCTCTCCTCTTGCTGTCCATAGTCCCACTTGAAATCCTTATCTTTATTCACACATGAGGAAACAGTGCCCAGCTTCTTCTCCGCCTGCAAGATGTGAGGCAAATGACTACATGAAGAAGGGCTCTTCACCAATACCTCCGCTTCCATGTCTTAGCCATTCCTGTAACCCCTGTAGAGATTCTTCCTCAGGGATGGCTTTTCCTGCTTTGACAAACTTTAAGGAACAGCTTTCTTCAGTCTACCCTGGATTCTTGAAATCGTGGATTGTTTTAAAAAAAAGTGTTAGTCATCTGACTATTGATCTAATAACTTCAATACTTAGCACTGATTTAGTATTCTATTCTATTCTATTCTATTCTATTCTATTCTATTCTATTCTATTCTATTCTATTCTATTCTATTCTATTCTAGGTATGATCTGATGGCAGAGCTTTTTATATTGTCATACTTTCCTCCCATTTCAAGGATGGAATAAAAGTACATTGGCATTGCTATGTGTATACTATAAACCTTCTATTCTATGCAAGCTAGGACCTCTAATTTAAAGACTGCCTTGCAAGCCAACATGCTGTTGTCTACATCTAAGAGGTTTGTGCATTGTACTGACACACATGTATGGTGAACACTTGAGATTTGGACAGTCCTGAGTTTTGCAGGCCTTCCAGAAAGCCTAAAAGACCTGGCTTGTCTCTCAGGCATTATGACTGGGATGGTAGTAAGGCCTATAATTGATGTGATTTGATTTATGTTGTTGGGGGGGAAAATCCCAATTTAATACCTAGGTGTGACCTCGGTATTGAATTGGCTGTTCTTACTGTGTTTTTATTGATTTTATTTTACTTCACTGACCAGAGTTCTCTTATTTAAGGTGTTCTGCCATCTTAACTAATTTGTAAACAAACAAACAAACAAACAAACAAAACAAACAAACAAATCTTAAATCCAAAGGATGAATTAGAATGCAAAGATCTGTGAATGATATAATGGTCAATATAATTAATTGTGTGAGAAAATTCATGAACAATTGCATATTCTATGAATGTTGTATGTCAACTACTAAAAAACTTTTTTTGGGGGGGAAGCATAGAAATATGTTTAATAAAATGAAGAATAGAAAATAGGGCAGGCCAGGATAATTTGGTTGACTTGAATCCCTATAATATTTAGCCCTGTATGGTGTTCAGGCCTTATCTGAAATGAAAGGTCCACACTTGCCTACACTCAAATAATATAGCATTTTTCCCTATCAAGCTGAATACTTTTGAATCTCCCTTTGATTTCAATCTATGGATTGAAAGATCTTTGCTCACCACAGGGGGAACAATTTGTTTATTTTCCCCAGTCCTGAGTCATTCTGCTCCTTGTGTAATCTATTATATGGTACCCGCTACTTAATTGTCTACTTAATTGTCTAATAGAGGAGTCAGCAACTGATGACTCTCAGGCAAATGGGGCACTTTGAATGGGGCCATCTGCCTACTAATTGCCAACCCAGAGTGGAAAGAGATGAATGACTGATCAATATGTGAGATAAAACATTAGTAACTGGCAGTCTTGGGATAATTATAAAACACATCCTGCAAAACTAGTAGCAGGAGTTATTGTGGTCTTCGTTTAGCCTTGATTGTATGTGAACATTGCATTAAATATTATTGTAGGATTTTTTTTTCTAATTGAGAACTTAGTATATTCATTAGAAGAAGCACAAAACTGATCTTTTTCAGTGTGGTTACCAAACCTGTGGTAACCTTTTCAGTGGGGCTGTCGGAGACTTCCTGTTCCCAAATGGAAACCTTGGATCTTGGAGTCTATGTATATTAAAAGGAAAAGTACAACATATCTAAGTTCGATTTGTCATCTATTTTTAGCTATCTGTAATACAGGATTGCAAATCTCATGTTTAGGCAAAAAGTTGAAAGCTTTGGTAATGGTGTTTCAGACTCTATTAGCTTTGCTTTTATCTATTTATTTTGATTTTGATTTTGATTTATATGCCGCCCTTCTCCGGAGACTCAGGGCAGCTTACAATGCGTTATGCAATATTTTATACAAAGTCAGCTTATTGCCCCCACAAACCGGGTCCTCAATTTGCTGATTGCTGAGCAATTTGCTGATTGCTGACCTCTTCTTAGACAGTGCTGTCACGCCTTAGGGCAGTGGTAGGCAGACTTGGCTCTTTCACACCCTGTGGACTTCAACTCCCAGAATTCCTAAGACAGCCGAGCT
>JANHZT010008916.1:0-12327 GCA_032468215.1 Stegonotus admiraltiensis | reverse complement strand
AGAGTCACCTACAGTCTCAAGGTTAGTAGTAAGTCTGGCTTTATGTAATAGAGACTTAAACAGCGACGGGTGGAACAATCCCGTGAAGGACAGCGCGTCTGGAGCCAAACCCTCATCCTCCGAAAACTCATTGTCCCCTGGGCACTCCTGATCAGATTCCTCTGAGGAGGACGCCTCCTTGCGTGGTGGCGGATGGTCAGCGGTAGCTGGTCGCTCCTGGAGGAGAGGAGGTGCAGGGGGAGGCTGAGGCGGGGCCTGTGTCGCTTGTTGGAGGCCCGCAGCCAGGAAGGATGACCAGGCAGAAGCAAATAAAGCCTGCATGTCAATTTGAGAAGTGGGAAGGGACACTTCGGGGTCATGGAGCCCCGCAGCCGTCGGAATAAAAGTTGCTTCAGTTTGAATGCGACGAGACAGGTGTGCCGAAGATGATCCGATCCCGGACACGTCAGGCATAGATTGAAACACCCTTTTTGACAGGAGCAATTGGTTAGTAGAAATCGCCCCCTGCGTGGTTGAAGGGTTGGAAGGAACCATCGAGGGTCCAGGTCTCGTGTCCCGGGTTAAAGTTTTTGAAGTGGTATGCGGGTGATACGAGTCCACCACTGAGGCGGATGTGGCAGCTCGCTGCGCCCGGTCACATTGACGTTCTAGGGCCTTGTGGCGGCACAAAGCATCCCTGTCTTGGGCAGCTGGTGGTCTGGACTTGTGGGGTTTGCGGCTGGAAACCTCAGACCGCTTCCCCGAGGCCTTCTTGGAGCGCTTGGCAGGCTTATGTGGTGGAGTTGTTTCAGGCTGCAGGTCGGAGGACAGTGATGAGTCTGCCATAATGCCTCACCCACCGGTGGGGTTCAGAGTCCAGGGAATCAAGGGAACCCCCCCTTTTTAATTTATTCTTAATATTATTGTTTAAATATATATATTATAGGAAGGCCAAGCGTCCCTTTGTGCCTGTAAAATGTTTGGGGTGGGGCCTCAAAAGCTGCCCAACGGGCTGGTGCTGTTGGGCCTGCAGGTAGGGCCAAACAAAATGGCAGCCGCAGCAGTGTCAGTCCTCCAAAATGGCGGCCGGGCAGAAAGCAGTCTAAAATGGCACTGCAATCAACGTTGTGAAGATGCCAGCGGATTCAAAATGGCGGTCGCCACCGTAGCGAGGCCTAAAATGGTGGCCGCGATATAAAGGGCGGTTGGAAATGGCGGTTGCCAGCCGACTCAACGGCAATGGCGACCACAAGCCCTGTGCTTCGAGCGACGGCCCGAAGGTCCACCACAAGTGCTCACCAGCCACAGGGAAAGTCAGAGGATTGTCAGCGTTCGCCCAGCGGTGTTCTCCCCACCGCCAGCAATCGTCAGTCAGTGGAGGGCGCACCCGATCGTGCCGCCGCTCTGGAGCCGCTGATAAGGAGATCGAGCGAGGGAACAGCACTACGAGGCGGCGGGTGTTTTTCGCCAGTCCTTGCGCCGCGGCTTACAATTGAAAAGCCAGATCCGCCCTGAAGGGACAGAATCCGGCGGCTGCAATCAGCGGCAGGCGCTGAAGTGCGGGCGGCCCGAAGACACACCACACGCTGTCCCACAGCCAGTTAGTGTCCTGTTCTCCCAAGAAACCAAAAATTCTAATGGAAAATAAAGAAAGAATCTAAACGGTCTAGAAAGGGAGAAGAAAAAAGGGAATTAAATTGGAAAATTTCTCCACAGCTCGAAAACTCAGGACTGGTCCTGACAGCAACTGAGTGAAAGACTGGAGGATGATGGGATTGTGGGCGTGACTAGCCCAGGGGAATTAAATATTCAGCTCTCACTCAGTTACTGGCAGCAGCAACCTAAGAAGTCCCAGCTATGGATAGTGGGAGCAGCGCTCAGGAAAATTACTTACCTCTCTGAGCCATTTATTATCAAGAAAAAAGCTGTATCAGTTTTATTACAGACTAATATAACAGAGACAAACCATGATTGTGTAAATGAGATGCACCTTAGGCATATAAAGAATGAGTGTGTCTTTATTTCCCAGATTCAAAATTGAAGCATGGCGGCATGATTGAAGCCTTAGCCTTTTGTATGTATGGCAGTGTTAGTGCAAATACAATAGAGCAGGGATGTCAAACTCAAGGCCCAGGGGCCGGATCTGGCCAATGGGGTGCTTAGCTCTGGCCCGTGGAAACAGCAAAGGACCGGTCTGCAGTGCCTCTGTCAGTGAAAATGGAATTCGAGCAGCACTCCCAAGCTCAGTTTTCACTGGCAGACGGTTGCAGGAGGTCTTCGCAGCTGAAAACGGAGCTTGGGAGCCCGTTTTCACTGGCAGAGTGCTTGGGCCACCATAGGCACCCTTGATACAAGTGACGTCGAGCTGGTCATGCTTACCCTGGCCACATCCACCTTGGCCCCCCAATGTCAAACACAACCCTGATGTGGTCCTCAATGAAATCAAGTTTGATACCCCTGCAATAGAGGCAAGGCTTTTATTACCCCGGCATGTCTTCCATCTTGACTTTTTTAATATTTCTACTTCTTGCGGGTATATTATGCAGAACCACTATTCCTAAAGGGCAAAGGTATGTTGTGGTTTCCAAGTAGATGTATTTAGAGAAGGCTGCATGTTTTAGTGTAGGAATGGTGTTCTATAGCGCTTGAATCATACTTTAAAAATCAAAATCAAATTTCAACAAGGGTTTCCAAGCATATTGTCCAAAATTTATGGAGATAAGCTAATAAATATTAAGAAATAATAATTTAGAAAAAGTCATAAAGCAAAGCAGCTGAAGGAAAACTAAATGAAACACATACTGTAGGCATTTGCATTGCTCTAAAATACAGATTTATAGAGAAAACCGAGGCTTAAAGTGTAATAATTTGATCTGAGCCATGGAAGATTTCTGATAATATCTATTTATAGCTTTTGCCTCTGAAGCCTTGGGATATGTGAAGAGAGTTAGCATGTTATGCAACTGGGAAAATGTGTCAGTTGACCAAGCCAATTAAATCTATTGGAATTACATTTATCCTCAAACCTGTCCTAGGTATGTTGAAGCTAAAGTAATTCCCTCAATTCAGTTGGATCATTTCAAACTATCAACTGAGAGTTTAACTCACTACCTTCCATGATAAGTACAAAATTGTGGGAATAAACCCTTATGAAACAAGATTTCTCTAGATTGCCACAATATTTTTCTGGCTATTTAAGTTTTCATGTACCGAGGCTATACTGATGAGCAAAAAAGTGTTAGCAGATCTGGGTGGATCTGAGTGTCACCCCAATCTTATCTGCAGTGATACCATCCAGATCGTGCCATTGATGAATTGAAGTATGATATGCACCATTATTATTTTATGATAAGTGAAAATTGGCCAGTGAGCTTGAGGAATGGCTGTGGAATTTGAATATAAATATATGAATCTGAAATTGTTACCTTTTACAGCAATCTATTGATGTTCTACCTTAATAATGCTATTGTCCACAATACATTTGATATTTAAAACACCTTTGCCGATCCAGTCCAAGTGCTGAAGGTCCCTTGCAGAGAAATATGGCTGGAAGCAATTTGAAAATAAGAATCCTTATGGGATGTTCCCTGCTCTGGAATAATTTGACCCCTGCAGGTAAGGCTGTCCCAAAGTCAGCAAGTTGTGACTGTTTATGATCAGGACAGAAACCAACATTTGTAACACAGACTTTAAAAGCAGCATTGTCTTTTCTCTTGAGAGTTCAAGATTCTCTTCCTTGAGGAATAGAGGTCATTGTCATGTTTAACCCACAACAATCTTATGAAAATTACCTCAGTGGAAGAGAATGATGAGCCCAGATTCATCCAGAGAATACTGCAGTTCAATAGGGACTTGAACTGGGTTTCCCCCATCAAGGTACAACAACTGAAACATGCTATATTACACATCCCATATAAATCATTGTAAAATTAGTACAGCCTATGTGCGTGAGAGAGAAAGAGAGGACAGAAATAAAAGCATTTGAACTTTTTCTCTGTGTTTGGATGAACATGGGCTTTGTGCAAATATATGTTTGTCCGTTATATTTTAATAGGGGAAAGTATGCTTTACTATCAAAGTTGAATGCTGTTTTAACAAACTGGTTCCCAGGATTTTGCTATGTACAGTGACCACTAACATTGTCCATTGGCAGTGCTATCTTTTCAGGATAGACAGCTGAGTTTAGAGAGAAAGTCAGGTATCAGCCCATTTCTATCCAGATTTCCAACTTTTTCCTAGAAAGTTAGGAGTCTTTGGCAGTGGCATATGGCTCATGCAGTCACAATTTAGTAATCACATAGCTAGCTTTATCTATTCTTCTTTAGGCTTTCAATGATGAGCAGGCAGGCAGCAAAAGTGTGCAGTGAAAGTAGGTGATGAATAGCCATGATTTCTAATGGAAATTTAAAAAATACTGAAAAAGTAGCAATGGTTGCCGGATAATAATCAGGTGGAAGGAAATCCCAAACCATATTTTTTGTAATCTGAAAGCTCACCAGAAAGTTGTGCTTCAATTGTCAGTGACAGAAAGAGAAACAAATACCTTTCCCTAATATTTATATATTTTTAAATTTAAAAATATACTTTAAAAACTAAATTTCTAAATGTTTCACATAGCTTTCTTCCAATCAGCCAAAAACACTTAGATATGTGGTTTTGCAAATCTGTTTTGAAAATTTCATATCTGCAATTTGCATTGTTCAAATTTGCCTTTTAATTCATGGACATTTTTGCATCAGTAAATACAGTACATAAATGAGAAAGGTATTTCAGCAAGTTATATAATACTTAAAGTTCCTCTCATTGAAGTTCTTTTTTAGTCTGTATTTCTTTTTACAAAAACCACTTAAAATAAATCTTCTTATGTTCAAAAGACACAAACAAGTACTTGTCTCAATAACGGGAAGATACTTAAAACCTTCTTACTGTTGTAAAAGAATCAGCACTTGCAACAAAATGGATGTTTTGTGGAAAATCTGAGAGGAATGTCATGGATATCTTCCAAAATTCTTATGGGAAGATATCTTAAATGACAGATGAAATTAATTCAGTTGAACAAAGAATGTCTTGTACCAGGTGCTCTGGACAGGAATAACTGACAAAAAAATAGAGTAACATTTCAAGCTGAAAAATCAAGATACAACAATGACATTCTTGGAACAGGCAAGCTTTATTTTCTTGGTACAATTTAATTAGAGTTTTAAAAGCTTCTGTGTTTTTTGAGGTGAAATGAAAACTAGCATGCATGTGACTACAGGTATATAGATGATGTTCATTATTGCTTGACTTTATACATATTCAAGGGAGAACGTTCACAGGAAAGCCGACACTTATTAAGGTGAGATTAGTTACATTAATTTTAATAACCTTCCATTTGCAGAATTTTAAACAATTCTGGGCAAGACCAACAAAGAGAATAACATGTATAGGTATGTTCTGGTTGAATGATTTGGTTAAATAAAAAAGTAAGACACTGTGTTTGTACAGTAGGCAACTGAAATAGCTTCAGAGCACAAACCATAATAATTGGTGCCAACAAGACAGGATCTGTTCTTTTTTGACGGACCCATTTTCACAGGAAAAAAAGAAGCTTCCAACACAGTTATGGGAGGTGTAATCATCATCACAGCTTCTGCAAGTTCAGTTTTTAGTTTAAATTATATGCAGTGATGAAATATTTATTTTTTTAAATAGAAGGCATAATGAGCTACCTTACACTTTCCAACTGAATTAGAAAATAGAAGTACTCAGCACATTAATTGTAGGTGATGAGATACTTTCACATTAATTTCTCTAGTGTGATGCTTCTTTGAAATCCTAGGAATAGTATCTGCATTAAATTATGTTGCATGGCTTAATGCATATCCTTTAATAAAGCAGACTGAGTTGCAACTGTTTGTTTTATATATACCTAGAATAAAACTAAGAATTTTATATGTATATGTACATTTTCAGGATTAGTTTCCATATTCGATGAATGAATTCAATAAATTCAAATTTATTTGAAAATTGAATAAATTGAAATTTAAAAATATGTCACTCCCCAACTCCCATCATGGTGAGCTGAATGGATAGGAGATTCTTTTTCTCTTGCTGATGAACAGCTGGTTTTGCTACCAAAGCTGGTTATTTGGTGGCTTTGCTTCCTAGGAAGGACCTGAGATGAACTTCAGATGATGATGCACAGGTGGAGAAGAGAGAGGCTGGATCCCCACAATTCTCCATAAGAAGTGACACGTTTTCCCTTCAGCTATTCATCTTTCTTAAGCATTCCTAGGATTTAATTGCACTTTTTGAAGCTTTACAATCTCTTGATTTATGACTACTTGACTTCTGACCTACTTTATAACCCCTTGCTGGATTTTTATAACTCTTTTTTCTGCTTTCTGAATTTTGGTTATTTTATAAACATTCCACTATTAGAGTGAGAGCCTCCTTCCATTGACCTTACTTTCTTATAGGTTGCCTTGTTCAGTTTTGCAGAGCTTGATAGATCCATCTCACTTCTCCTATCAGCTTGTTTAAGATAGACAAAAATGCCAGAGATGGAATAGAATAGACTGGGCAGGCAACCCATTTATTCTTACAGAAATCAGATTAAAACTAAGAGACCAATGTCCTGCTCCTTCTGGAGGAAAGGCCATCCTTTAAATTGCTTTGGGCAAGTTATGTTAGTCAACTTTTTTCTTATGAGTTAAATTCAGAGTGTTAGCGTTTCAAACTTTAAAAACTAGTAGTAGTATGTTTTATCCTCACCCATGAGAGCTCTGGCATTTGTTGAAATGTAATTAGTAGATCCGAATGTTTGTCCAAAATGCAACATGTTGACTTAATACTTTACAAAGTCAAACTATTTTTGCTGTGTGCCTCTTTACTAGATCAGATCCAATTTTGTTTAAAATATCATTAATTAGGACATATTCATTAATATACATAATTTTTTAATTAAGTTCAAGCAAGCAGTCAGAGAACTTTCCTAACCCAAATGTAAGATATATCAACATTCAAAGTAAAATTTAAGGAATTTTAAGCAAACTTTCCAGAAGAAGAATAACATTGTCCACAAAGAAAAAGTAAGCAAATTTGCCAGAAATTTTCTATTTTTTTCCTTCTAGGTCTAATCAAGTGGCTCAATGACGCCTTATTTCTGAGTTACTTTGCTTTATTACCCCTCTCCTATTTCAGAATGAATAATTTGTAGTGAATATTTTTTTGAGGGGGCAGTGTTTGTTCACAAAACAAGTGCAACGAGATTGTAATTATTTTTATTTTATTTTGAGTATGTATTTGTTTTGTTAATTCTTACTCTGTATTCATTATAATTATATGTATTCCAGTCTTTATGATGAAAATGATTACTGAAATTCATTGGAGCCGATGAAAGAATGAAGCAAAATTAATTCTCTAGATCTTTTGATATAAATATCTGGATATATTTAAACTCAAATGAAACAGGATTTTACTCTTTGGTTTCTATTTTTTTTTTTGGTTTCAATCTCTTTTTCCTTTTTTTCCATAATTATTGTTTCTTTTCTGACTCAACTTGAAAGTACTCAATTTCTTGTAAGGACTCTGCTTGACAGAGTTTAATTAATCTGACATCTATTGGGAGACAAATAAGTACCACTTCAGGCCTTTCTGAAAGATTTCCATTTGCTTTTGAGAAGCTTCATCCATAACTTTTCCTTGCTTGGATGGGAGATTTTTTCACATATTTTAATGATACTGCTTTTATTTAATCAATTTTATTTCAGTTTTAGATCTGGTTATAATTAATAACATGACAATTACTCTAAAATAGGATTAAAAATTAACATCATATTGGTAGAATATAGGTGAAGGCAATATTATTAATGTAAAATCATAGAGTACAAGAATTAAAACATGAAAGAATCCTATAAAATTGCAATTAATTTTACAATGAATAATTTAGATGCTATAAGTAATGGGGGATATAACTATAATAGAATGTAAGTGATACTAGAATTTTTAAAACACTACAAGAATATAAAGCTATGCTAATTTATGTTAAGAGTAATACATGCTGAACCCCTGCTAGGTTTTTTGGGATTAAGACAATTATGGTCCAGGCAATAAACAAAGAAATAGAAAAATAGTACGTGCATATTTAATAGAAAAAAAGGAGGAAAGGAAGGAAGGAAGAAGGAAGGAAAATATATTGAGTAATAGAAGTTTAGTTAAGGTTAGTTAAGGTTCAGCATCACTTCACTTGGAGGAGTTGTTTACATTTAATCATAGGTCTGTACAATGAATCCCTGTTGCCTGGTCAGCTTGCAAGAGACTAAGGTAATTAGTTTCCGACCTGCCTGGGTATTGTGCTATACATTGTACATTTCTATTAAAAAGACAACACAGCAACAAATGTTTCAATTTCCTCAACAGTGCAAGGTTCTGTTGACATGTTCTTCCCAAAAAGGCAAAGGAGAGGACATTACAGCAAGCAAGAGTAACTGATATTTGCGGGAGACAATACTGTGGAGATAATGTGTGGAACCAACACTTTCAGCAAAATTGATATATGGTGGAGTTTGGCTAAGATCATTTTGCAAGGAATCTCTGATAGATTGCTTGAAAGATCATTGGCCTGGAATTAATACATCTTTAACTTGGATTTTAACCAGAGTGATCTAGCATCCCTAGTTCTCTTCCCTACTTCAGATCCCCGTTTGCAGATTCTTAATAAAGGCACTGTATTGTGTGAGTCAGATGTTATTAAGTCCAGCACCTATTTACTCAATAAAATTCCTCCATTATTTCATTATTTTTGCAACCAAAAGAAAAAGAGAATAGTACTATAATTGATAGGAACAATCAGACTGGCTGATTGTTCCTATCAATTTTCCTAACCTAAAAGGTTAGGTCATCATGGAGACCTAACCTTTTCTTAGGTCTCCATGATGAAAAAGAAATGTCTTATATCACAGCATAGCTAGTGAAAGAACCACTCAGGAAAAAGAAGCCAGAGCAGAGTCTTCTTTATTTTGTTGTGCCTACTTTTGGTTGTAGGTTGTTGTGCCTACTTTTGATACTCTTATCATAAGTGGCAACACATATTGATACTGCCTGATTAAATGAAGAAAAAAACTAAAGTAGGCAGACTTGATTCTAGCTGATTCTTGGATGGAAAACTGCTTGGGAGTCCTGGAGCTTCAGGCTAGATTGAGAGAAATGGAAAAAATAAACCCTACTTGAGAAGGCAAATTATGTACTCTTGTCAAGAAAAACTATACAGATATATCCATGTAGTCATAAGGAATCAAGCTCAAAGGAGACATTAGCTTTCCTCTTACTCCAGGAAAAGGCAGCTGCAAATGATCCTCTCTGTCTGCTTTTATTTTTCTAATGTCATCCTTCACCACAGCTTCCTGCTCCAGTCTTTACAGGGACCAAGCAAAATGGCACAATATCCAACTTTCATGGAATATGTCTAAAAACATTATGGATAAATAAAAGATGTTTATACTTGTATGCATAGATGTATGGTTTGTTTAAAAAAAAGCCACAGTGGCCTGATTTATATATAATTTTGAACAACTTACTGTGAGTGCAGTATATGAATCCATTTCTCAACAAACAATTTGGTTCATTGAACCAAAGTTGGACTTAAATGACATTCATAATTACAGTATATGCTTTAAGTTCAACTACACTTACATCTACAATACAGCTACAGATTATTTAAAATACGTGCATGGATTAGTGTTCAATCATGGATCTTTACTTATGTTCAATTTGAAAGGAAGGATACCATGCGAACCAGAAGGCAGGCGGTGGAAGTATTTTCCTGGTGCAGAGAATATGTCACGGGATGTGAGTATGAAGAAGCCAAAAGCTGATAAGTGTAAATTTCCAAAGATAGGAATTAATACCTTGAAATTGACTTAAACATAAGCAGTAAGCCAGTGACTGCAATTTAAGAAAGAATAAGGAAGATTTTAATAATTGCACATCAGAAGGAAGTAAAGATTATGATTAACAAAGAAAACATATCAATTTACAATTACAGAATGAAGCAAACTATTCTATCATTGAAGAACATTTTTGAAAAATGGATCTAGAAATCAATTTTAATAATGTTAAAGAGATATCTGCCTTTACTGAGAGGCTTTCAAACAATATTATGTAAGAAGAACAAGTTTTACCTGACAAAATCAAGGCTGAGTTAAAAGTAGATTTACAAATGATAGATTATCAAAATAATATGGAAAATATTGCTACACTGAAAATAAAAAATAAATTGGCTGATGTTTTAATAACAAAAAGAGATATACAAACAATAAACCAAAAGAGTCACTTGGATAATTTTCCTACATTGGATTTAAAGAAAATGCTTATTAAAATTTTGAAGAATCTTGCAAGAAGGGACAAGAAAAAAATGAAGGTACAATAATACTAGGTTATATTTTCAAAAGGAAACTAGACTTTTTTGGCTTTGACCTTGAAAATGTTTTGCTTCTCATTCAAGAAGCTTCTTCAGTTCCTAAAATAAAAAATATATTTAGATTTTTAATTTTTCCCAAATATTTAAATATATTTTTAAAAATATTTTTAAATATTTTTTAAAAAATTAAAAAAATCCTAAAATGGAAATGTTGTTATTTCTAGTGACTTAATGGACTTTTGCTGACATCAGGACTGAAATTTTGATGCTTTATAGATTTGTTTATAAATAAGATATATATATCTTATACAATATATTGGAAGAAGAGATCACTAGCTGTATTTTAAGAAAAAATGATAAGTTATCAAAATTGTTTGTATTTGTGATGACAATAGGAAGTTTCTTCTTTATACATTTATTTTCTTTTTCTGTTAAATATTCTTACATTTTTTCTCTTGTTTTTTCTTTCCTCAATCTTTTACTCTTTGTTTTTATTCTATCCCTTCTAAAAATTTTACTATTGTAATAACAATCTTTAATTACTGAATTTAAAAAAAAATACTAAAGAATGAATATGAACAAATTAAATGGTGTTCGGAATCCCAACTAAGTTTGCACTCCTTTGTGTATTAATTGCTGAGAAATTATATTTTTATTTATTTATTTATTTACATTTATACACCGCCCTTCTCCCAAAGGACTCAGGGAATTAAAAGTATTTTAAAATGAATTAAATAAGTTTGGCCCACAATTAAAACCATTTTTAAAATCCCCCCTAAGATTTAAAACCAAATTAAAACCAAATTAAAAGCAATTAAAATCAGGCCAGCCCGCTTGTTGAAATAAAAAGGTGTATTTTAGAATACAATTTGCTATTTTAGAAATCTTTTTCATAATTTATAGACTTGTAACCAACTGCTTATAATGATGTATTGAATTCCAAGTCCCACATGATCTCCACTGTTTATACATGCATCATAGGACAAAGGTATTGTACTGTTTAAAGAACAGCTATTGCAATACAAAGATTCTGAAAAGCATATACAACCTTGTGAATGATAGTTTTACAATATCTTTATTAAAATTCAAAATCTAGTATCCTGTACATAATTTTTCACTGTCTGCTCACTCACATTACCTTTCTATTCCCGCAAACCTTTGAGAAAAATGGATGTAAACTCAGACAGAAGTAAAGGAATATCCACTGAATTTAAATATGCAAACACGAGCACTAGACACATAAAAACCTACGCAAAACTAAGTCCAAGGAAATGGTGGAATACTAAACAGATAATTATTTTAAAATAAAACAAATAGGCAAACTAGACTCTATAAAACCTACTAATAATATACAACTGATTAAATGGGTAAAATTAAATAATATGTAGCCTGTAACCGAAGCCAATTACATTAAAATAATGTCTTTCCTTCATATATAATATGGAATACTTGGATTTCTTTAATACTAAATAAGCAACATTTATTTTCCTAGATTGCTCATATTAGATAGAAGATTATTATTGTTAGGGTTTTTTTAATGCATTAAAAAAAACAACTGGAAATACAGAAACACTCATATAATATACCCTTCAAAGCTGACATGGAATTTAATGCTGTAATTCTAATCCTTATAAAACATAATGGAGAGAAAAGGGAAGGGCATTTAAAAAATAATAATAATGTAAGTATTAAAAAGTGTCTGCAATGGAATTATATTGCTTAAGAAGCATGATCCTGCAGTCTCTTACTGCTACTTGAACTCCCCACCCCCATTTTCAACCAATCTCCAATTTTATACTGTTGAACTTTATGAAAAGTTCATAAAACTAGAATTTTGGTAGCACAATGATGAAAGGATGTACCTGAGAATGTTCTACACTGCTCAAAAAAATAAAGGGACCACTTAAACAACACAATGTAACTCCAAGTCAATCACACTTCTGTGA
>JANHZT010008912.1:0-10798 GCA_032468215.1 Stegonotus admiraltiensis | reverse complement strand
TTTAAAAGCATTTTTTTACAACTTCTTCGGCCGAAAAAATGCTTTTAAAAGTAATAAAAAAAAAGCCTCTGATGATCGCTTGGCTCAGCTGGGATCGTCAAAAGCTTTTAAAAGCATTTTTACTACAACCTCTTCAGAGGTTGTAGAAAAAATGCTTTTAAAAGCCTCTGATGATCCCAGCTGAGTTGCCTGATCGCCAGAGGCATTTAAAAGAAAAAAAGCCTCTGCTGATCAGGCAACTCAGCTGGGATCGTCAGAGGCTTTTGAAAGCATTTTTTTACAACCTCTTCACTGAAGAGGTTGTAGAAAAAATGGTTTTAAAAGTAAAAAAAAATTGGCCACACCCACCCAGTCACCATACCCCCCTCCACGAAGCCATGCCCACAGAACCGGTAGTAACAAATTTTAGATTTCACCACTGCGGCCTACCTTGAACAGTCATCATACCAAGGCCTCCTGAGAATACCCTCTCTATGCCACATATATGGAACAAGATATAGAAAGCTAGCAAGACTTCCCAATAATAGTTCCCATTCTATAGACTCATCATTCAACCAGAGATATGTGTCGCTCCTTCCCCCTTTTTGCTTTTCAGAAGCAGATCATCTATTACACCTTTCATCAAACTTTATTGGGTATGTTGGGATGGGTTGAAGAGAACGTTGCACTAATTGGGATTGGTTTTCTTTGGAATGTTTTTTTTTCCAATTAACCAAAGAATTTTGTTCAGAGTTCTTCAAGATTGAAGCAGATGAAAAATGCTATAAAATACGTAAGTACTGGAAAAGATGGCGTCCTCTCTCGATCTATAGAACTATGCACATATACACGGCCCTCGGCATCATCCTCGATAGAAAACAATCCATATTCCGGAAATTCATCCACACCAGGTCCCCTAATTGAATATTTTATGGATGTATTTTGGGATGCTTTGTTGAAGAGCTACAAACAAAACAGATTGGAAGCATTAGGTAAGATTTCTAAGTATTTTTAATTCTTCTAGTTAAAACTCATTATTGTTATTATTAATATGACCTACTACTACTATTACTACCACCTCCGGGCACATATAGGACACAGAAATATTTTTGGCAATAGAGATTATATTTCAAGCTGGTTTTTTGCTTTGCAGTTTGTTACCTTTTTGTTTATTTTTTAATTGAAAACATGTAAAATAAGTGAATAAATCAGATGAGCCTGGTGATCATGAAGAAAATGTCCACAAATATGCTGGAGATAATAGATCCCACATGTGGGACCAAGTCAGACATTCCTATGTGCCTTTATTTGCTGCTTATTTACTTTGGCCTCACTATCAGCAATGCTCAATAGTGGAGAAGAAAAATGTTGGTAATGCTAAAAAGTCAGTACTTTCATTTTTACCTCTCCAATCAATTTGGGGAAGGGGCCTTTGTCTTCTTCTTCAAGTTCAAGAGTAGTAATCACCCATCTCCGTTTTGTGCGACGCAATGGACGCAAACTACTGGAAGGATCCCAATCCTATGAATGAAAGGATTCAATTATATGATACCCATCTCTTGTGACATGTCCTCTGCAAACAAATACTGAGCAGGAGATCTTCACATCATGTTCTGAAGCATTCTGAAAGCCATCTGTGATACAGTTCTACAGAGGAATTATTGAGTTCAGTGGTTTGGATCCCTAGTGCTGCATAACGGGGTGAGCTCCCGTTACTTGTCCCAGCTTTTGCCAACCTAGCAATTCGAAAGCATGTAAAAAATGCAAGTAGAAAATACAGGGACCACCTTTGGTGGGAAGGTAACAGTGTTCCGTGCTTAGTCATGCCAGCCACATGACCACGGAGACGTCTTCAGACAGCGCTGGCTCTTTGGCTTTGAAACGGAGATGAGCACCGCCCCCTAGAGTCAGGAACGACTAGCACATATGTTGTGAGGGGAACCTTTACTGTTACCTTTTAACTGTCTGGTTTGGCACAGCAACCAAACAAGACAGACACAGTCTTCAGTGGATAGTTAGGACTACAGATAAAAACAATTGCAACCAGTGTACCTTCCATTGAGGATCTGCATACTGCCCAAGCCAGAAAAAAGGCTGTAAAAATATCTGCAGACCGCTCACATCCTGGACATAAACTGTTTCAACTTCTTCCCTCAAGACGATACTATATAGGGCATTGCATGCCAAAACAAGTATACAGAAATCCAGGTTTTTTCTTCATGCCACCGCTCTGCTAAACAACTAATTCCCACAACACTGTTTTATACTCTGAGATGTTAAACCATGTATTACAATTATCCTTCTCATCTTTCCTATTACCTATTCCTTCAGAAACTTATGACTATAACTTTGTTGTTTGCATCTTACGATTTATGTTGATTGCTTTTATTTAGTATCCTATGACTATCACTGACTGTTGTATCTTATGATTTATGATTATTGTTTCAGATTAACTTCATCTTTGAGTGAATATCTAATCCATATTTCACTTCAGAGTACAATGAGTATTCCAATTCAAAGAAACAAGAATGAAACATAATTTTACTATGAATTGTATTTTACCTTTCAAATGAGTGTGCTTCACTGAAGAATTTAATAGTGTACCCACCTGCTTGCTTCTCTTGGGTTGATCCTTATGTACAATGATGTCATTGCCCAGGGTATAATGTAAATTCTGGATGGCAAGAACCTTAATGGACACGAAAAACAATTAAGGTTAAAATGCTACTATTGCAAAAGTGGGTCTAACATCAAGAATTATTATAAGAAAATAAACAAGCCAAGTCCATACAAAACACTACACCACAAGTGTGTCTATTTCTCTCGTCAATTGAGTCTCCTTACTGAACCAACCACAGTATTTTAACTGTAATTTGTTGGAAAAGTTCTAGTAACTCATCATCACCATATAAAGTTAAACATAATACAGCTTTCACGCATAGTAAAACAAAAAGGTGCACATTATAGTATCATTTAGCACCGTGCTGTTTAAATGAAGACTAAAACTCCTGGCTAAACATTACATGAGAATTCAACCACAATCCTGTAACCCACAGTTGCCTAAACTCAAATGCAGTATAAATTGATATTCAACTTCCTTGTAAATGTTTGATTAAATATTCATTTAATAAAGATATAAAGACCACTCTTGAGTTGAATTGGACTCCTAGAGATTATATGACCATATAGTATGCTTGGCAGTATTATGGAGTTTGTTTGATTGGATGTCTTTCAGATTTCCCAGTCCAGCCTATAGCTCTAATAGCAATAGCACTTAGACTTACATACCACTTCACAGTGCTTTATAGGCTTATAGTCCAGAGCATCCTATACTCTGAAAATACGGTATATAGCAATAGCAATAGCTCTTAGACTTATATACCACTTCATAGTGTTTTACAGCTCTCTCTAAGCAGTTTACAGAGTCAGCATATTGCCCCCAACATTCTGAATCCCCATTTTACTGACCTCAGAGGGATGGAAGGCTGCGTCAACCTTGAGTTGGACTCAAGGTTGACTTTAGGGGAAATCTTTAACCTTTTAATGACCTTCACCATGTCTACTAACCATGATGCATGCTTGAATGCTTTCAAGCTTTGGCTTAAAATCCTCATTACAGGGATAGGGTTGATTTTAATTTGTACTATTGAAGACTCAATGTTATGCTACCATCAAATGAATGCATAGGAGGAGATGAGAAGGGAAAAGAGGTAGAAGATAGAAGAAGCAAGGTGATTCATTCTATTTCCCTAAATTCAAATGCAGTATAAATTGATATTCAACTTCCTTGTAAATGTAATGCCTTCAGCACTTCAAAGGAAAAGAAATTGTTTTAGAAATAACCTATAATCAACTATTGTATTACCCAACAGGACTTAAAACATGACACAACAGAGATGGTATCTTGCTTGTTGAGAAAAAGAAAACAAACCTGAATCATTCGAATCGTTGATTATTTAGTTGTTGGTTTGAAAACCCAAAGTAGAAATGATGTTTAAAGGACTGGGCTCCTGGTTTTCTCAACCGTGAACAAGAACAAAAGTCATTTATTTACTTCCTCCTCAATATTTGTGACATATATTGTGTCAAAAAAATCAAAAAAATCAAAATCATATATTGTGTTTCTATGATCTTAGCAAGTAGCGTCAGGTCTGTTCACATTACCAGCTTTTCCTGTTCTGCGTCAGTCCCCCAACAATCTCCCTTGGCAAGAAAGGCTTAGTTAGGACTGTACATTTCTTAAACGGATTATATAAACTACAATGTAATTGTCAATTAGCAATGAACTCTGTCTAACTGAGCACAATAAGCTTGTTTAACTTGTTGTATTACTACACTGTTGACCTTGTACTTCTAAATCAGGTCTTGAACCACTTATCTACATGTTTCGAAAATATTACTAAGAAAGAAAGAAAGACGCTGCGTAATTTAGGAAAGAGGTTATTCGGCACCCATTCCAATGGAAAAAAAGGCTAAGAATAGTTATTTAATGTATTTTGGTAGACATATTAGGTTATATTTTTTATGAAAAGTGTATGGTACATTTGTACTTCCCATATAATGTCTTTCCCAATTGCCAATTGGGGTATAGTCTCCTTCAGCTACTTTCCCACTAGTGACTTACAGAAACTTCACACAACATCCAACTGTTGTTGACATTTTATAAAGCCCATCGCCATTACTGAGGATTCTAAAATATGCTGTAAGCCACTAGTAAGGAAATGATTTTAATCATTTTTATAAATAGATGTGGTCATTGTGGCTTAGTCGTTTAAGTACTCTACCACCTGCCAGATCTAACAATTTAAGGAGGCAAGAGTCCTGCCACAATTCCATACATTATGTTTTCTGAAAGTCCAAGGAACAAAATAGGGGACCACCCCCCAACTAAAACAGTGGTGATAACTTACTCCATGAAATTACATTTATCTCTCAACAAAAGTATTTTCCCCTAGGTGAAATATTTCCGGAAAGGCACTTAACTGAGATTCTATGTATCCTCTCAGTCTTTCTAAACACCACTCCATGTTTCTATGCTTATGGCTGAAAAATGATATGAATTGGGGGTTACATATTTAACAAAGGACTTGTGTTCATCAGTGTGACCTTGAACATGCCCCCTGTCTTGTACCAAACCAGCCCCATCTTCCTCACTAAAGTCAATTGTCTATCTTAGCCTTCTTCTGAAGGCTAAAGTACGCAGCTCAGATTTCCTTGCATGGAAAATAAAGTTTTGAAAAAGGACATGGATCAGAGGTGGGTTTCAGCAGGTTCTGACCAGTTCTGGAGGACCGGTAGCAGAAATTTTGAGTAGTTGGGAGAACCATCTATTCTCTGCCTCCCAAGTCCCAGCTGATCAGGAGGAAATGGGGATTTTTCAGTAACCTTCCCCTGAAGTGGGGTGGGAATGGAGATTTAATAGTATCCTTCCCCTGCCACGCCCACCAAGCTATGCACACCAGGCCACACCCACAGAACCAGTAGTAAAAATTTTTGAAATCCACCACTGACATGGATAAACAATTCTTAGCCATTTAACATAAAATTAATGGCAATTAATTTCAGTTCTCACCACTGATCCTTTTTGTTAAACAGGAAAAGTAAAGTTTGTCTTGAGTTAGTGTTTCCCTCTGGTCCATGTTACACAGTATATATTATACACCTCAACCGCAATGATACATGAGGATACAATAGATACAACTCAAGGTAAACCGCTCCAAACTCGATTGCAGAAAATACGACTTCAGCAACAGAGTGGTCAATGCCTGGAATGCACTACCTGTTGCTGCATCCCCAAACCCCCATAACTTTAACCTTTAACCTTTAACCTTAGACTGCCTACTGTTGACCTCACCCCATTCCTAAGAGGTCTGTAAGGGGCGTGCACCAATGTGCCTACCATCCCTGTCCTATTGTCCCCATTTATTCATATCCATTTCCTGTGTTCATATTCATGCTTATACTCATACCTGTTATCTTGTAAATGTTTGACAAACTGAATAAATAAATAAATAATAAAGTATAAGAGCTGTGGTGGGGCAGTAGTTAGAATGCAGTATTGCTAGCTACTTCTGCTGACTGCCGATTACCAGCAGTTTGGCAGTTTGAATCGCACCAAGCTCAAGGTTGACTCAGCCTTCCATCCTTCCGAGGTCGGTAAAACGAGGAGCCAGATTTTTGGGGGCTAAAATGCTGACTCTGTAAACTGCTTAAAGAGAAGCTGTAAAAGCACTATGAAGCAGTATAACAATAGCACTTAGACTTGTGTTCTTGTGTAAAAACACTTCACAGTGTTTTTACAGCCCTGCATTGTACTGCATTCTAACCACTGCACCACCACAGCTCAGTATATAAATCTAAGTGCTATTGCTATTAGGTTTCATTCATTCATCCATTCATTCCTTCATTCATTTGGCTATGGTATGGAAGTCATTTGCCACAGCATTCTTCCAATATGTCAGCTTCCTACTAGGCCTAGTATAGCTTTAGATTTTTTTTAGATTTATTATTTGTATAAATAACTCAAGCTAGTGAACACACCTAGTACTCATTCCTCCTATTTTCCCTGTAACAATCCTGTGAGGTGGGCCAGGCTGAGAAACAATGACTGGCCCAAGATCACCCAGCTGGCTTTCAGGCCTAAGGTCAAACTAGAATACTTCTGGTTTTTAATTGATGGGTTTATTGGATTTTAAATTTGGGGATTTTAAATTTGGTTTTAATCTTGAGCCACTCTGTTTAATTCGGGTTCTTAAACTATTTTTAACTTTTGTATTCTTGTGTTTTTAATTTTGGCTGTGCACTGCCCTGAGTCCCTCAGGAGAAGGGCGGTATATAAATAAAATTATTATTATTATTGTTGTTGTTGTTGTTGTTGTTGTCATTGTTGCTGTTGTTGTTGTTGTTGTTGTTGTTGTTATTATAGGCTAGCACCTTAATCACAACACTAACCTGGCTCCCTTTTTAATTTTTATATTTACTTGATATTTTTCATCCAAGTACTGACCTACTCAGCATTTTCAAAGTCAGTCAAGGAAAAACAGCTCTATCCATTCAGGCCATGGAGTGTGCCATTTATTTTAGACACATTCTGCTATGTTCTTTTTTCTGAGTTTTGGAAAGGAATGGTTGTTTATATGAGAGAAATCCTAGGCTGATACCAAATGATGAAATGAACTGCTATGGCGCATTTCAGACCTTAGGAATGCAAAATTTCATCATGCCAAACAGAAACAGAACAGAAAACTGCATGACAAAGTTTCTGCAACTTAATCCAAGCATCTCTCCTATCCCAAGAAAGAATGTAAAATCACTTAACAGCAACTTCCTGATATAGTTTGCAAAAACTGAGCTGACTGATACATAATACAATAATGGTCATATCTAATTGTATCATTGCTTGGTTCAGACATTACCTTTATGCTGTATAATCAATCCAAAAATAAGAAGAACAAATCTCCCTGCTCTTAGTTAAGCCGGTGATGAAAAGGAATATTTTCATTTCTTGTTTAAAGTCTCTGTTTTAATATGAAGAACTGTTGTATAAAGAAATCAGTATTCTCGTATTACAATATTATGCTGGTAATGCTAGCTTTTAGATATTTTTAAATCTATGAAACATTTATTGTTATAGATTTGTTTCATGGATATTATTGAAATTCTTACTGTTGTTGTTTTATATTGATTTATGATGGAAATAAAGACATGTGCAAAAAGAGATAAAGGAAGAGCTGGTCTCCTTGCTTATGACACCAGAGGATCTACAGGTAATCCTCAACTTACAATCATTCATTTAGCGACCGTTCAAAGTTAGGACAGCATTGAAAAAGTGACTTTTGACTATTTTTCTCACCTGCAACTGATGCAGCATCTCCATGGTCATGTGATCAAAATTTGGATGCTTAGCAACTGACTCACATTTATGATGGTTGCAGTATTCCCCAAGGTCATGTGATCACCTTCTGCGACCTTCTGACAAGCAAGGTCAAAAGGGAAGACAGATTCACTTAACAACCATGATTTAACAACTGCAATGATTCATGTAACAACTGTGGCAAGAAAGGTCATAAAATGGGGCAAAACTCATGTCAGCGTTCCAGAAAACCCCCAACTCCAAGTAAAGACACGGAAGCCAACATTTTCCAAAGTTCTCTTTACTAGAATAGGCAAACTGTCACATCTGGGAAAACCCAAATCTGAAAAGCCCGGGTTTTCCTTCAGTAAGCCAAAGCTCCCAAAACCATCCCCTTTTCCCCCAGTCGATCACATGCTCCAATCAACGTCCATTCCATCCCGATCACTGACCACTCCTTCTCCAGATGCTGGATCGCCCTGACCTTGACCGACAGGAAGAATGCTATTATGTCTACTAAAAACCCCTCTCTCCTTAATCCCCCCTCCTACTTTCCCACACATGAGAAGGTGGCAGCATTGGAGCTTCTGGCCTAATATGGCTTCCAAAGCTGACAACTCACTTAAAAATTATCTTGCTTAGCAGCAGAAATCTTGGGCTCAACTGTGGTTGTACGTTGAGGACTACCTGTGATCCCTTCAGTTTAAGATGAACTCCTCGCCGCAAGCCCTCCAGATTACACGGATGCATTCTGACCAAGAGTTTACTAAACAAAACAATCTTCCCAAAAATAATAGCTTACTTGGCATAGCAGATATATAGTTATCCCTGCTATACTCAAACCATAACTTTGCAAACAGAAGGTTCTTTTCATGACAGAAATCTTACTCCCAATTAGATATAACAAAAAGCTCTGAAATAATTTAATGGGGGAAATGTAGACTTTACTAAATGCAAAGTACATACAGGTAGCCCTCGACTTACAACAGTTCGCTGAGTGACCGTTTAAAGTTACAACGGCACTGAAAACACTGACTTATAACCATTTTCAGACTTCTGACCGATGCAGCATCTTTATGGTCACACGATTTACATTCGGATGCTTGACCACCAACTCACATTTATGACGGATGCATTGTCCCTGGGTCATGCGATCCCCTTTTGCAACCTTATGACAAGCAAAGTCCATGGGGAAAACCAGATTCGCTTAACGACAGTGCTATTAATTTAACAACAGTGCAGTGATTCACTTAACAAATGTGGCATGAAAAGTTGTAAAATGGGGCAAAATTCACTTAACAAATTCCTCAACACCATACATTTGGGGCTTGGTGATTGTAAGTTGACTATAGTTGCATAAGTTGCATAACACTATATTAGGTAGCCACACCTAAACCCATTGAATCTGTTGAAAAAAATCCATTGAAAATATTTCCTTACATCAGTATCCTGAGACTGAAAACTTGCAAGATTTATTATCATTCATTGCTTTAAATATATAACGGCTCAAAGGGGATGTCCTTACATGCGTACCATAATACTTTGACTCGTATTATGACTACTTCTATCAGCAGAAAAAACAGTTCAAGCTGAAAAGGAATTTCTAGTTCAGGAAGACCCATGCTTCTTAGCTTTATTAAGTTGTAAGGAAATCTCCATTCCCGGCTTTCAATATAATAGTAGCCTTTATTGTCATTGTACATCATTTATACAACGAAATTACTTTAGCCTCTACTGGTGCAATCCATAACAGAAAACACAAGACAACATGAATAGTATATAGAATAATTCTTATACAAGTCATTGCGGGGGGAAAACTAGTCATACGTTTCCATATGTACATGGAGTGATTGTGATTGCGTTTAGGAGTCTGACAGCCCATAGGCAGAAGCTGTTTTTAAATCTCTTTGTCCAGCAATTGAACATGGTCAATGGTTATGAACCCCAGTTCCATTTTTGAGAAAACTGACAGATTTCAAGGAAATAATGCAGCATAAAGTGTGCTAGGTTGATCTTCATGACAGTGTCCTAGACACAATGTCCTGGACAACCAAATTCAGATTACATTAGATAGCCGGGGGGGACATAAATCTCCTGGCATAGTTCAGAGTTTTTTGCTGAAGGACAGGTCCACATGTTTCAACCAAGTCCACATCCCATTTAAAAGGTGTTTGGATGTTACAGCTGGTTTTCTTAACTGCGTTATACAGAAGGAACTATGTTTGGCTAGGTTGATGTGAAGTGCTAGGCTACAAAACCGTAGTTTGCGGACCTCATAGCTACATTTATGCAACTCCTGGACCTGAAACCAATTTGTTTGTTTAGCATGCCATGTCCGATGCAGTTGGTGAATTAGGTTCACGCATCACTTTAAACCACAGTACATATTCTTTGGTTTGGGCTTAGCATTTTATGTGAATGCTAGAAACTGTCTCTTCATCTACAAATAATGATTGGTTTATAATAATTTAATCAATAAATCTATGTTTACTAAGTACTATTCTTATGTTCAGTGTCTCTCTGTGTGTATTAGTTCATTAAACCAAGCTTCACTGCAAGTTGATAGAAGATAGAAAATAGAGATGATAGATTAGATAGGTACCATAGATAGATAGATAGATAGATAGATAGATAGATAGATGACAGCCAATAGAATACATGTTCTTGCACAGGAACAGGAAGCTCAAGTGCAAAGCCCAAGAGAAGGTATAATAATCCCTCACTCTCACTCTCAGCTCCATGTGGTCAGTTGGACCAGAGAACCACGTGCCTGGTGGGTCTTCTTCATTGATTTTCATTTATTTATTTATTGGTTCGAGTTATATGCCGCCCTTCTCCGGAGACTCAGGGCGGCTTACAATGCGTTAAGCAATAGCCTTCATACTTTTGAATATACCTGCTTAGTAGGGCTTTCAGCCCCCCCAAGCGGTGTTCTTTTTTATACAAAGTCAGCTTATTGCCCCCACA
>JANHZT010008909.1:0-18249 GCA_032468215.1 Stegonotus admiraltiensis | reverse complement strand
TTCCTAGGTCCTTGGTTAGGACTCAAGCTGCTGAGCTATTAACCAGCCTCAAAGGCTGTGAATCTCACCAAAGATTATCATCATCATCATCATCATCATCATATATGAATACATCTAATCTTATATTCTTCTACCTTTCTGAACCATATCAGTTAATGTGTTATCTTTTCTCCATGTTTGATTCTACTCCACTTTGTCATATTTTAAGGAAGTTTATTTGCATGAGATATTAGCGTAATGGTTCATTAGTGCATCTGCCTTCTTTGATGTGTGTGGTGTATGTATGTGTGTGTGTGTGTGTGTAGAGAGAGGGGGGGAGGGAGAGAGAGAAGGAGGGAGAGAGAACAATTTTTTAATATATATAGTATCTTGTTCCATATTTGTTAACATGGAACTATTGGCACTTTAACTGGCTCTTCTCTTGCAGCTTTAAATTGTTCAACTTTTCATTTATATCTGTGGCTTTTCTATTTATCAGTTGGTCTATTGATTGTTACATTTCAATTTCTAATGAACTTGGTTCCTAAATATATTCTCTATCTATAGATGCTTCTATCATTCTGTAATCCCAATTGTAAAATATTTCAAATACAATATTTCCATCTTCCTTAAACTTCATTTGCCTCTACTAGTTCTGTTTCACAGTTACTTCTGAAGAGTTCTACCTTTGCTGTGAAGTTTCTTATGATTTCTATGATCTTTTAAAAATATCTCTCATTTTCAATTTCTTTTTGTTTTTATGAATTCATTGACATCTTGCCTGCAATATCTTGTCCTTTCTTGCTTGACATTTAAAGTCTCTGTTCAATTGTGCATCCTTGCTGCTGCTTAAGGCTTTTCATGCTTTGCTTTGCCTTGGCAATCATGATACCCTGTTATGAAAGTCATTTGGATCAGTTAGAAATGTGGGCTTTTAACAGTGTGTTTTATCTTTTCCAGTAGCTTTTCAGATTTTCTTTTATGCAATCTTAATATACCGAATCTGTTACTTGCATTATATTTAAGTATGTGTTCTCCAAGTCAGATCTTGCTGGCATTAAAGAACCGTCTTCCCAAAATTTGTTTAACCTATATCGTGCATTTATCTGGTCTAGGATTGCCAGATATCTGAACAGGCAAAGGAGGACACAGACAATTGGGCATGAGGACAAGCAGAAAGAAAAGGAGTACACCCTAATTGTTTAACTGCCCTGACATCTGCAATAAAAGTTACAGCAAAAAAAGTACTAATGTCCACATGTATATGAAATTATTTTTTCCTACCTCAAGAAGATCTGATTCCCAATTACAAGAATGTCTTAGAGCCAGTTATAAAGCTAAAGCCTTCAGTGAATTAACTGATTAAGGTCTTGTCAGTTTCAGATGGTAGTGCAAGCTCATCAGAAGGTACTAATCAACTAATTAAGGTCACAGTGCTGAATTTGTTAATTTGAGGTCAGTATTACTTATGGCATTGCAGAAAAAAGCTACTCAGGTAGCTTTTAGATATTCAAAAACTGAGACAATATTTTATATTGTGGTAGGCTTTGTCTACCAGAGGACATGAAGACAAAAAGGAGGATATATTTGGTAATTCTAATCTGGTCCAAATATTTCTTTTGCATTCCCATGTCCTGTGCCCCATTCCTAATAGTTCTAGTAAGTGCATTTGGCATATCTAACAGATATCTTAAATGTTATGCTCACTATTTCTTTTCTACAATATGCATCTATAGTAGGTACATACACTTTTATAACATTAATATTTCTGGATGTCCCATAATTCTAATTGATATGACTGTTCTTATTCAGTTAGAAGACATATTAGCTTTTTGAGTATCATTGCCTTTCTATTTTTTTCATATAGTCTCATGACCTGAAGTGGCTCATTCTTGATATAATGCATTAATCCAGACAGAATGGAGTTGTTGGTCAAAAGACATTGACTCAGTGACCAAGGTACAGTTTGTTCTATATTTAAGTTGTAGAGAATATGTATGAAGTCTTGGAGCGGTCCTTAATCAGGAAGAGAGAAGCACATTTGTACAATTATTGCTAGAATATTAACTTGGCATTTTTCAAGCCTGTCAGATTAGGCAACAGTGATCCATTATTCTGATTTAATTGTTACCGGGTCTTTTCTGGTGTATGGAAGAAAGCTAGCTAGCCTTTTAATTGATGCATATTGCTAGGATTATATGATGCCTATGAAAAGGGGTTTAAGACTTTGTCGGTCATAACACCCTAAGATCATAATAAGTTGCATAACCTTACACATGAGTAAAATGGATGACTGTAGATGGGCAAGAAATAAACATACCAATTCCTCTTAAAAACATATTTGTATATGTAAAATAAAACACTAAAAGCCTCATTTTTAAAAAAAATATTTTTTTCATTTTGAAATAAACTTAAAAGAATCTAATTTACAACCATCTTTTTTCTGAGCTTGTTTAGTTTTACATAACCTCTGAGGTGTTTTTTTTTAAAAAAAATAGACACTTATTTTCTACTCTGCATTTATTTTGGATCAACTTCAGTTCTGCTTTGCTGTTATCTTCTGCGTGCAGACAAAGGAGTAAGTCTGAGGTTAAGAGCTTAAGATCAGAATCAACTGTATCAACTGAGTTATTAACTCTTCTGAGCACAAAAAACTTTCATGTTTAATCATTATTCACTTCATCCATTCATGATCCACAGAAGGAAAAATAAGTAGAGTTTAAAGTGGCCAGTTTGCTTTGCACTGTTACAATTTTAAAAAAATTCTCTACAGAACTGCAAAACATCTCTAGTCTGCTTCACAACTTAGAGCAGGAATCTTCAACCTTGGCAACTTTAAGGTTGGAGGAGCAAAGCTGGCTGGGGAATTCTGGGAGTTGAAGTCCTCTAGCCTTAAAGTTGCCAAGGTTGGAGACCCCTGACTTAAAGGATGTGAGAGATCATTATTCCCAGCCATCTTTACAACTTCAAAGATGGAGACAGCTATCAATTCAGCAATTATACTGTTTCTTAGTTTAGATGAAAAAAAAATGTTTTTATATCTAATTCCAAGTCTCTGGATGACGTCTCCCTACATCTTCATATAGACTGTAAACAATTTTATAGACAGTATTGAACTTTGTGGAACTTGGCAATGGGAAAGCTCTGGGCTGAACAGAAACCCCCAGCTTTCCTTTTTTGGGAATGGCCATGCAGATAGGGAAAGCATTACAACACTATAGTGTCTCCAAGTCATGGAATCGTCCAGTCAGATACCATGGTTCAAGAAACTAAATGTTGTTGAGAATTTGACAGAGATCAGTAGCTAAAATATCCTGCCTCTCTCTCTTATGAAAGATAACCTATTAGAGTGAGCATGGCAGTTTCTATCCTGAAATAAGCCCCAAAACTGGGTTGCAGTAAAACAATCCCAGTTTCATTCAGTGATCATGCAGTTGTTCAGCCATCATTCTTTCAGTAATCTTGCCACAAAGGGAATATTAACAATGGAAATTGTAGTATGACAATATTTCTTGGTTTGGAGAACTCTTGTCAACTGAAGTATCTTCAGCAATAAATTGTCAGTGCACTTATGTATGTCCCAGAGTAAGCAAAATTTGTTTCTTGATTTTGAACTTGTTTTGAATTCTGTATCTTTGACTAAACATGTGTGTCCACTTCCATCTTCTGTAGCGCTTTCAAAGTATGCATGTGACAATGAAGATGGTTTAGGCTTTCTTCTCAGTCAGATGAAAATCAAATGACCTACCTTTGCTAAATTTCACCGTAATGCAAAATAAATAGATACCACAGCCATATTTCCTTTACTTGGTTTATACTGCTACTTTATTTCCTAAACAGTTTGTAGGACTGGATTTTAGGTAATATTTATTTACAATTAAATAGGCTTGGT
Organism: Stegonotus admiraltiensis; assembly: GCA_032468215.1. NCBI lineage: Eukaryota > Metazoa > Chordata > Lepidosauria > Squamata > Colubridae > Stegonotus > Stegonotus admiraltiensis. The sequence continues at coordinate 14,378 of JANHZT010008909.1, read as the reverse complement.
CTTTTAGCATTCATTCAAAAGGAAAATAGAAAAGAAATGGAGTGTTTGTTCTTAAGTTTAAAATTAAAACAAAAAGTGGTGGGAAGCAGAATTCTCAAAATTATTCATTCTTACAGTGATCAACTAAAAATGCTGGAGCTGGTCAACTACATAGCTAAAGTAATGGTTCTTTTTCTTTATTGGCTGTTCTTGGAGATATTTTATTTATAGTGTTTATTTCTTCTAACTAGACCTTCTTCTGTGTTCATAGTTTGCATAGTCTGAACCCCCCTACCGGCAAAACACACACACACCTTTCTTTCTGACTCATTTCTTTGGTGAAAAAAATCTTCAAAATGTTTTAATATAAGGTGACTTTTAAATAAACCCATGCAGTTTTTGGAATAATATCGAAATTTATATGGCAAACAATTTTAGTAATAATAATTAATTAAATATCCCACCTTACTACAACTTCCGGTGTAGCTTTTTTGTTATATCATTATGACTTGCTATTGGACATTGATAGAGCAAGGGTTTTTTTGTGAAAATGCCTTTATGTTTTATAGACAATAACTATTCACAACTGATAAGTGATTACTTTAGTTTCTAGGTCAGGGGTCTCAAAACTTGGCAATTTTAAGACTTGTGGACTTCAACTCTCAGAATTCCTCAGCCAGCAAAACAGGCTCTACAGAGGCTAGAAATGACTAATAGGGGACACTGATACAGTTTAGTGCTTCACTCTAAGGGCTATCATGTTCAAATTAACAAAATATTCTTTAATAAAATAATTGCAATGTCTTTAAAGCAATTTTGATTTTTAAAAAAAATAATAATTAATTCTTATTTATCGTAGACTTTCATTATTTTCTTCTTTGAGGAGACAGTTGGGTTATAGTTGGATGCCTTTCTTTCATTTGATTTACTCTGTGTGACAAGATGTTTCCCTTGTAGCATTTCCTTCTTTTCTGTAAGTCTTACAAGAAGAGACATTGGAGGGTTCACTGTCCCTGAACTAAGACTGAAGACAGTGTTAGGCTTTGCCTGTGAGGGATAATGCGTTACACATTCTCTGTCACAAATTTTTTAATATGGGTGTAATTCATGTTTTATTTTTGAATTTTAGGAAGATTGTAAACATTGTCACCCATTTTTTAAACTTTCATTTTTATGTTTTAAAAAAGATAGTTATAAACTTATTAGTATCAGAGTTGGAGGAAGCCTTTTAGGCTATCTAATTCCATCTAGAATTAAAAGGTTATGGTAGTTATAAAACCTTCAGTGAATCTTTTCTTTGCGTAAAACACATTTCTTGAGCTGAAAGAATCTGTTGTTACATAGCCCTCAAAACTATTCTAAAGTTTTTCAATATTAAAAAAAAGTCCATATTAGAGGCCCTAATAATAAATAAGATTTTTATAAACTAAAATAAAACTGTTTATATATATACACACAAACACACACACACACACAGAAAATACACTATAATAAAGTGGCATACTAAATGGGGACAGTTAACACATCCTGATATTTAGCAGAATGTATATGTTGTATGTATGTTGTATTATTTTGATAACAAGGAGCACCAAAATGTGAAATTTTCCAGTAAACTCCTTCACTGTTTTATATTGTTGTCTACTATCTTAATAAACTGCCAGTTTCTGGGGAAGCAGCTTGTGGGCTTAACTTCATTTAGGCCTTTGACTTTGGCTATCAGATCTTGGGTAAGACACTATCTCTTCCCTGCTGCTAGATTCTTGAGAAAGACAGAAAAAGATAATAGCTTCAGGTAAGTGTTAGAAATAAAGAAAATGGAGTCAGAGTAAATTCTACATTAATTTTTTTTTATTCAGGTCTCTTTCATTTCTTTAACATAAACCATTGTGTACCAACAACAGATTAGTTCTATTGAAACATAGTACTTGAATTTTCTTTTTAAAGTTCCCATCCCTACTGCCCCAACATAAGAATTTGACTGAAAGATATAATGATCTTCCAAAACTGATAATTTACTGAAAGTTAATAATCGTTCTTGTGGTTTGACAGTTTATGGATGCCTAAGCTAGCCTGGAATATAAAGGTTTACTGTGAAGTCTAGCTGTCTAACCACTAAAGCTCACTTTCCCCTGTTGAACTTCACAGTTCTTCATCCATTTTTCTTCCCCTGTTAGTCTGGGAAAAGACAACCTTCATTTTCTCATTCCTATTGCTTAACAAGTAAATCACGTTGGAAAGAAGGAAGAAGGAGATTATATAGAGCTGTGATGGCGAACCTATGGCACGGGTGCCACAGGTGGCATGCGGAGCCATATCAGTGGGCACGCGAGCTCAGCTCCAGCACGCATGCTCTGGCATCAGCCAGCTGATTTTCGGGCCTTCTGGGCCCACCAGAAGTCAGGAAACACACTGTTTCCGGCCTCTGGAGGGGTGGGGAAGGCCGTTTTTGCCCTCCCCAGGCTCCTAGAAAGGCTCTGGAGCCTGGGCAGAGCAAAAAATGGGCCCACCGTGCCATCATGTGCCAAAAGCGGGGGGAGCGCACGGGGGGCAGGGCACATAGAATTATGGATGTGGGCACGCGTGTGTGTGACCCCACTGCGTTCCCCCCGCTTTTGGCACACGATGGCAAAAAGGTTAGCCATCACTGGTATAGGGTCTCCTGCTTGAGTAGGGGTTGGACTAGAAGACCTCCACAGTCCCTTCCAGCTCTATTCTGATTATTATTATGATTATCGAAACAAATGATACATACATTTTTCTATGTAATAGGTCAAAAGGCAAGTGATCAAAGAACAAAAGACATTGATTACATGTCAGAACACTAGAAAACACTATTCTACATAGCATTCCACAAGTGGCATATTTATGGGTTACATTTCTCTTTCCCATCTGGGATTGTTATCTTTCTTAAAACTTAAAATTGTATTTATACACTCTCTGTTGTTTAGTGATGAAAAAACAAGTTCTCCCATGCCAAAAGAAATGGCCTGGACTAAGGGGAAAAAAATCCTTGGAAGGTAAAAATATGGGGGTGGGGCACTAGACTAAAAATGCCAATGTCACCTTTTAAAATGCTAAAAATGAAGCCTAAAATTCTAGGTAACCTATCACTTTTCCCTCAGGAAGAGGAGGAATAGTACTAAATAATACTAAAACTATTTCTTACAACATGATTTTATTACTCTGCCCCTCCCACTTTGCATAGGAAACCTTGGCTAGGCCCTCTCACTTTATAATTCTCTAATTGGCTTTACTCCCTCAGCTATGGCTTATTCCATTATTTTATTTTTATTTATTTTTTTACTTAAGGGAAGTCCTAAACTAAGGTGGGGAGAAGCTTTAAAGGCAAAGCAGATCCCTTTTTAAAACAGAAGATTCCTATTTAGAATGTGTATGTGTACTATATCTACCAAGCAGCAGTAAACATAGACATAAATATAACTGGAAGAATTAGTTCTCCAAAATATAGGATAATCAGTCTTTCCCAATATTCTTTTGCTCAAATGACATCCCTACCCCCCACTTGCTTGGCAGAGATCATTTCATATGTTTGTACACTAATGTTTGGGTCTCAGAAAATCCCATGTGGGTTTTGTTGTATAATGAATTAGGTTAGGAATTTCAAGTCTGTTCACCATTGTCCTTTCCTTTGACAAATTCTGAAGAACAGTTGTCTTGGGTAAGCATATTGCTTAATACTTTATAATGCAGGTTTCTAATAAACACAGAAGTCTTGTGGACTTTGGAGTATGAATAGGTAAATCATCTGTTTTGTAGATCCAGAGTTGAAAAACCTCCCCAAGGACAGTTATTGGTGTCAGTGATAAAAAGCCCCAACGGAACAGTGTGGATCTGAAATACCAACATGCACTGTTTTGGCTATATAATTTTTGTCCTATTATGGACAAATTGTATTCTTCAGAAGGGTAAGTTATTCAAGGAGAAGTAAAAGTTGCCTTTTTTTTTTGCAGGACAAATAGAGTTTTTTAGTACTTTTTAGGAAAACTAGAGAAAAATATCAATTATTTTAAATTAAGTCTTGTAAAACAAGAACATGTCATGAGAAAATTGTGATTTATCATATTTGTATCTAAATCAGATAATAGGATTGTTCTTTATGTTGCAGCTCATGTCCATTGGCTAAGTAATTGTGGTTAGATTCTCAATCATGTCTATTCAGCTTATGTACTGAAATGTAATAACATAATAGTACTTGATATCCCTTTCTGAATTTTGCAATAGTTACAGAACTCACATTAAGGATGGATGTGTACATCTGTTGTGGCCTCTAAAATCACCTTTATCTTATTTTAAAATTTGGAATTCTGTATACCAAGAGATGCAATAATTGCCTGTGACAAGTATGTGTGAGTTTATCATTAAATTATTTGTAAACAATGAGGTTAGATGGAAATGAAATACAGATGGTATATTATGTTGTAAGTAACAGAAAGACTTAGTTGAAGATTCTCATCAGTTCTCATCAATAATCATCCACTGATTTTCATTAATCAATTATTAATAATTCAGTTATTAGCTACAATTGAGAAAGTCATTTTAGTTAGCAGATTTTGAAAGACCAACATATAATTTGTTATATAATTTCTTGCACTTGTATATAGTTGTTGACAGGGGAAACTGGTTGCAAAATTTTTCAAAATTATTTGGCTGGGTTTCAGCACCAGTTTTGTACTTTGACAAGGCAAACACACATATTATACTCTAACCTCCAGTTACAAAACCGTGCATTTGAAGAAGTCTGTAAAGTTTGCAAAAATGTATGGCAAAATAACTTTTGCTAGGCGTTAAGAAGCTTCAAGTAGTCACCAATATTTTTCTATTGTTTCCCAGTTGAACACATTACAATGGAATTGTTATTCTTATAACAGCTGTCCACTGGGGAATATTAATAGCATCCATGATTGAGGGCTGCACTTAATATTTTCTCTGAAGACAAGTGCCACAGTTGGTGGGACAATAATGCACTTGTGAAGTGCTATGTCACACATGTGGTCAAGGGCCAGGATCTTTTTGTGCGTATGTGTGGGGAGTGTTTTGTTTTTTCTTTTCCTATTCGATTTTTGAATAATTGTTTCAGTATATATAGGAAAACCAGATACTGCTTTTGAACCATAATGTTGGGCTGTGGTGTGCAGCTTTGGAGCTAGCTAACAGATTGACATTTCTCGTGGGGCTCCTTGTTTGATCCCTACCACAACACTTGTTGTGTACAAGTATGAAGTCATTGTAAAAGTGCTGGGGAAAAGTCTGAGCAATAAGGCAGCTTTCATGGTCATGGTCAAATATACTTCATATCTTAAGAACAGTAGGCAGGCAAGTGTGTAACTATAATGGTATGTGAGAAAGGCCTTGGGAGGCTGGACAAAAAGATTATGCAAAGGGAATAGTCATGGAAGAGACAGATTAGCCCACAGCTAGATAGTACAAGAGGCAAGAAGCCCAGAAAAGATCCTCCCTAGTTTCTCTGGCTGTAAAAGAGACAGGTGTGGATGGTGTGGAGAAGGTTTATATTTTCATACAGGTAGTCCTTGACTAACAACCATTTGTTTAGTGACTGTTCTATGTTACTACAGCACTGAAAAAGTGACTTGCGTCTGGTCCTTGCACTTAGGACTATTGCAGCATCCCTATGGCCGCATGATCAAAATTCAGGCACTTGGCAACTGGCATGTATTTGTGATGGCTGTAGCATCCCAGGATCTTGTGATTTGCAATTTGTGATCTTTCCAGCAGCCCTCTTAGGATAAGCAAACTCAGTGTGGGAGCACTGGTTCACTTAACAACCACATGACTACTTAACACCTGCAATGATTCATCTAGCAACCATGGAAAAAATATCATAAAATTGGATGCATCTCACAACAATGACCTTGCTCAGCAATGGAAATTCTGGTCCCAATTGTGGTCATAAATTAAGGACTACCTGTACTTGCAAGTTTCTGCCAATGTAGCCAGTTACAATAAAGTAGATTCAGCTGATCTGGTTGTTTTTTCTAACTGATTTATCCTGTAGTGCCAACATCAATCTTGCAATCTCCCTTTCTCTTATCTGACCATTCTCTTGGCTGTGTCTCTGCCTAATCTCCCAAAGCCTTTCCAACACATCACTACAGCTGCTGATTCAACACTTATTAGCTCTGAAGCATGCTAAATAAAAAAGCTCCATTACTATTCCTGACTTTCAATCTTCTCCTTTCCAAAACAATTAGGGGGGAAAAAACCTACACTGTAAAAGAAAAAGGGAAGTGGTTTCGCAGAAAGGATGCTTAACCAATATTGAAAGGGTTCCAGACCTTGAAATGAATGAAACTTAAGTTTTACATAATAATTATATTCATTGATTTCAATGTAGGTGCAAAATAGTCCAACTGGAAAAAAAAAATTGAGAAGGAGAGAATCAGTTACTATGAATTTATGTTTCTTTGTGATACATAGAAGGACTTACAAATGGTTCTATAAATGAGAATGGAAAGTAGCTATTGCAACTACATTTTGCAGAAAGTGAATTACTTACAGGCAAGAATTTTTACTCCCAAAGAAATGGCAGAACTTATTAGTGCAGAAAAAGATCATTAACTTATTCCATTAACAGAAATTAAGTTCTTGTCTCTGCAAAACTTAATATAATTGAAATTTATTACCTCCTTTTTGCAATCCACATTGCTCTTTCAGTATCCCAGCAGATGCAAGTTTCATATGATGACTTGGTCAATTTACTTACTGAGCCAGGTAAGATACAAACTCTGTAATATATTAAAAAATGAATTTTGCAAAGGGCATTAAACCTTATGTGAGATAGACCTGTGTATGCTTTTTTAAAAAATTGAACAAGTAAACAATAAAATATTTCAAACTCAGTCATCTCAAACTCAGATTATCATGCATATATACACATAATGTATATCATGGACAAATTTATATATAAATATACATACAAACTCAAGGTGGCAAACATATCCGGTACTCTTTCCTTCTATGAGATGTGTTGGCCTAAGAAAGAATAACTGGCACAAAGTCATTTAGTTGTCATTCATGCCTAAGGCAGGCCTAGAACTCACAGGCTTCTGTTTTCTAGGCTATCATTGTAACTACTAAACCAAACTCAATTTCCATTGAATGTTTACTGGTGGACTTTACAGTAGAATCCCAATTATTGAAAGAATTCCATTAAATTTGAATCCAGCCCAATGTGATACATATTTTCAATATGTGAGGAGCATATTTTTAAAGTACATGTTACAATATTATTGTTTCATGCTAATAAAATATCAATGGGCTACGAGTATTGTGGATTTCTTAGGATCATACATTTTCGAAAGTGTGATATTTTATCTTTATCTAGGAACTCTTGATAACATCAACTTTGTATATTGTCAGTTAAGAAAAATAGTCTTGTTATATCTTATGAAAATATCCTAACTCTTCAATGTTTCAATTTTCACAAGTGTAATTAATTATGTTAATTTAATATTATTAATTAGTTACAATTTTTTTAAAAAATACTTTCTAAATTTTTATTTTTTAAAGTAAAAATTACTTAAAACAATAAAATAAACCTTGATTTTAGGAAAAAATATGCAGAGACAAATGTATATTATACCTGGCAATATTAATTCAAAAAGATGTACATTTACACACCCACCCAAAGAATTACCTATTTTCTGTAGCACATCTATTTTAATTCCCAAGCAGATATGTTTCTAGCCTATAATCTGTGACCTTGTTAACCTGAGAATCCTGGAACAGAAACTAATTCTGTAACTAAGCTATGGTTCCTCATCAGAAAAATATATCCTAATATCATACAGAATTAATAACACAGATGGACAAAAAAATGGGGAATGGTAGATAGAAATTGTAACTTATTACTTAACCTTCCAAAGTTAAATGCTGGGTAAAATGGGAGATCAGAAGTATTAGAAATGGAGAGCTTCTGGAACGATCCACTTTTTGAGATATGATAGATTACTGAATCCTTTGGAGTATTTTTAAACCAAAAATGGGAAGCATTTTGAGACATAATGGCACAGAAGAAACTGCTTGCAATATAAAGAGGAAATCAGTCTACTTCATGACCAGGCTGGATTGGAACTAATTTATTAAGATGGATTTTAATAACAAGGATTTTTACTCATTGTTTTATGACTTTGTGGAAATTTTCTTATGGTTATTAGAATTTATCACTGTTTATAATGAAATAAAATATATCTTTGTCTAATAATGATGATTAGGATATTACTTGGCTGTGCTCTCTCATAATAATTGAACAGGAGCAATACCAGTCACTGAATATAATATAGAATCCACTGATAACTGGCAGAAAGTCTTTTGAAATTGGCTTTCAGAGTAAAGAAAAATCATTCTGTTTATTCCATGCTTTTATATATAATACAATTATACCCAGGGCTGACTTGTTAGACAGTCTACTATATCCATTTATTAAATATTTTAATTGTAGAGATTCCAGCAAGTTGTGGTCCTCCACCTGCTATTGATAATGCAATGCTTCTAAACAGAAGACAGGAATTCTTATCAGGTGAAACTGTGATATATCAGTGCTACAGGCTCTACGAAATGGAGGGCACTCCAATTGCAAAGTGTGAGAATGGCCATTGGAGAGGTGTTCCAAGATGTCTTCGTAAGTATACAGTTTAAAACTGAGAAATCCTGTAGTGATGACAAAATATCCTTCTAAGAAAAACACTAATCATAACACAAAAATGCATAAAAATGGCTATTTTCTCTGATATTTTTGCTTCCGTGCAAAGAAGGGTGTTTTAGATAGGGATTTTTCTATGGTGGCACCAATACCTTAGAATTCTCTTCCCCACACAGTATAGTCAGCCTCATTTTTATTGTCCTTAAGACATATTTTTATACTTTAGTGTACTTTATATTTTAAAGCATATTTTTATATTTCTCCCATAATTGTCATGCACATTTTGCTATCACATCTTAATATGCCATATATACTTCATGCATTTTCTATTTTTTAAAATAATATTATGAGTACTATATTTTGATGCTTGCAATGTTTTTAGATAATTTGGGATACATTTTATTATTTGTTTTTAATTTTCTGGAGCTAGTATTTATTTCTGGATTTTATTTGTCAATACCTGCAGGATCGCTTACTCAGAGCATGCATTGTATGTATGCACGCACACACACACGTATACAAATGTGCAAATAAATAATTACAAATTCAAAATTGGGACATAGTTACAATAATTGTCATTCTGTAGTATAAATGGATATATTTATTTATTTGCAGCAGGGTAGTTAGGAATTTTTGCTCAATAGTTACATTTTTTTAGAAGATCAGAGTCTAAGACCATTATAATCAGTATCCAAAATCTAAGATTCTCATTGTCAGGTATAGCAATTCTATTAGTCTGATGAAATTAACATGTTTGATATGATTACTACCCCTTCAATTTATCTATCTTATACTTAAAAGTTCACTGTGCATTATTTAACATAAGACTTAAATAAAAAATTTAACTTTATTAATTATTCTGTTCTAATTATTCGACATTATTTTTAGTGTGCTATATCAATTTAATACATAAGTACAGTACATTTATTTATTCTTCAGAAACTTGTAGAGCTGATGATGTTGATATGGACCGCAACAATATTCAACTGAGGTGGATTACTAAATCAACCTCCATGAGAGCATCTGATTATTGGATGGAGTTTGTGTGTAAACCAGGATTCCGTAAGCATCCATTATCATCACCATTTATGAAACAATGTGTAAAGGGACGATGGGTGTATCCCAGATGTGTAAAATAGAGTTAAGTATTTCTTAATTCACCTATTAAAAATTCACACATATTCACATAACTTTCTCCTTGCATGTTGGTGTATAATTGCCTGACTTTAAGGTACTTTTATAAATCAGAAAGAAAGAATGAAGAGGAAAATTGTGTTGATTCGTATCCTGTCTGCTGACATCTCCTGTAATTGGTGATTATTTGTGAGCTCTTTGGTCTTTAGAATCCTCAGAAGTGAAACTTACCGTATTTTTTGGAGTATAAGACACACCGGAGTATAAGATGCACCTACCTTTTTTGGTGAGGAAAAGAAGAAAAAGAAATCTCCCTCTGCCTCTGAGCAATTTGCCTCGTTGGACCAAACAGCAAACAGCCTGCTTTACTTTCATTTTCGTTTTCAACATAGGTTGATTAGCACAAGGAAAAAAAAATCTGCTCCAGCAATTTACCTCTTTACAACAAGCAACAGAGCCCTGTGCAAAACAGCTGAGAGCAAATCAACTGAGAGTCAGGAGGCCAATCCAATCAACTTGTGCTAACCAGACTGTGCTGAAGCTGAAAGGAGCTGTTTTTTCTTGCTGTTTGCTTGCAAGGAGGTAACTGCTGCGAGGCAGAGGGCAAAGGGTGGGGGCCAGTGGGTGGGGTGGGCTACATTCAGTGTATAAGATGCACCTAAATTTTCACCCCCTTTTAGGGGGGAAAAGATCTTATACTCCGAAAAATACAGTAAGTGACGTGTTTTCATCTGTTCAGAAGAACAAATACTAATTAGGTTTCCTATTTAATCATAATTCCCATCCCTTCTTGACAACTAATGATTTACATTGTGTGCCATCTCGAAATCCCATCTGAAGGAGGGATCACAGTACATTACTCTGCCAATCCACATTTCAACTGTAGACCATTGTAAGAATCCTAGTACCTAGAACTGCTGTTTCAAACTATGCCTGGCATTTCAGGTTGCCATAGCAAACTCACAGGAACCAGGATATTTTAAAGGGAAACACAGTGATATTCAACTTATGCAGCGCAGAAACTGCTGATCGAGTATCACTGTTTCTCCCTGAAAATTTAAAATATTCCACAGCACTCCTATGTGAATTCATCGTTTCTGTTAAACTCATAGTTCCCAAACTGTGTGCCATGATGCCCCAAGGTATCAAAGCCAGTTCATGAATTGAGGAGCATTGTGAAAAAACTACTGAGATACTATGGGCACCATGAACCAAGAATGTTTGGGACCTACACACTTTTCCAAAGATTGGTTTAGTCCTGCCAGCTTATCAATGTCATCTGTAGTGGCCTCCCATTAGTTTAATGGGGCTATGTGTTACAGCACTGGTATATAAACTATCCGTACAGCATTCTGGCCTGTGGTTTCTATTTTAAAAATGTGCATGTGACAGATAACTTGTGTAATTATTTTTTCAGCCATTAATTAAAAACAAGGTCTTTAGTTGCAAAACAAACAATGTTAAATTAATTGCTTTAAAACTTTTAGGAGTTTACTAGGATAGCAACTGACAGAGCAGGTCATATTGTACTAAAAAGAAGTCTAAGGCTACCAGGTGGTAATTAAAGAAGCTACAATTCATCAAGAAAATGTGAGGATGACTGTGTTTGCCATAATCTGTTTAATTCAAATTATATACAATACATAGAACATCGCCTGAGTTTTTATCCTTGTTAAAAACTCTCATTTTTAGAAAGCTGGGATTTGTATAAAGGGAAATACGTTTAAAAGCATCCTGCATATTGTTATTCTAATTACATACTGCTTAAGTTGTTCTAACATGTTAAAGAAGATATAAGGAAGAAACAAACCTGCTGGGATGAAATAATATAAGCCATAAATTTGCTACTTGTGGAAAGTTAGGTCTAATCAATATTCTTTATTGTTCGAATCTCACATATTATCAATGTCCTTTATTCTTTGATCACTTGCTTCCTGATGTATCACATATATTTTATATGTATCATTTGTTTCTGTATTGTACAAAAAGACTCCCCTTGAATAAAGACTGTTTACTTTGCCTGAATTACTTGGTGATTCATATTTTTGGGAGGGCAAAGAAGACCCATTGCAAAGGTAAAAGTCTCTTGCCCATATTCAGGGAACCAATTCTTATCAATGCTGTGTCAAACTTGGGGTGCCTGAGTTTTGAGGAAAGTTAGATAAAATGAATCTTTTAAAAATGTTACTACTTATAACTGCAACCAGTATCGGTCACCATAACAGATTATGAAATTTGGAAATGCCTCACCTAGTTTTTCAGCAGTTGTGCTTTGCACATGTGGGGGCAGCCAATGAGCATCTTCTGAGAAGCTTGTCAGTTATTTACTCAAGTAGTTGCTTAGCAACCAGATGGAAATGGGATGGGGAGGAAGAATTCTTCAAAATAGAATAACGGTTATTTATTCCCTTGCAGTAATAAAGTAAAAGGTAAAAGCCACCGAGGGGATAAAAAGGAACTGTTTCTGACAGCCAGAATAGACACAAAGTGAATTATCTTCTCTTCATCTTCAAGCTCCAGAACAGACTCCAACAGTATGAATCATATTTTAAGGAGTGGGAAAAGGCAAAAAGCTACACATATGACATCACATTTCATCTTTCATTTTCTCCATTTCAGTTGTAGTCAGAGCAAAGTGGACCAGCAAAAAAGTGGATTGAAGAAGGGCGTTTTATTATGCAATCACTTGTCTCATTCATGGAATTGTTACCCTTAGTAGCTTTTCATTATTTTTCATGCCATTTTTCTTTTCCCTATCCCACAGAAAATCTGTTAGACAGGAAGGAAAGAGTAAGTGAATGTCTTCTGATTAATTGCACTGGAAACCCTCCATGTGGAAGCATCCAACATTTGATAGTTTCCCATGAGTGGATGATTTGTAAAATATATACAAAAAGAAAAAAAAGCATATAATCATTTAATTAGTAAACAAGATAACCATGTCCCAAGCAATTTTCTGATTATGAAACAGGCAGGAAAACAAAATCTGTCATGCTATCAGTAATAAACAAACATGAAACCATTAGTGTGCTGGTAAAGATAAACACCAGCTCCATTGCAGTGCTGTGCTAAGCCACTAGATGACTAACAGTTGATCAATGCATTAAGCATTGTGGCTCAGTTCTGTTTTTAACCTGCTCACAAAGTTATAAAACCAAATAATTAGCTCTTGCCAGCCGGGGCAAGCCAACTCTAGCACACCACTGCCTCAAATTCATAATTCATTGGTAATATCTGTGGGAAGAAGGGGAAAATAGTGTTAAAGTGATTGTGAGATATGTTTGTACCAGATTATATTGTGTGATGACATGGAACCTTTAGTTTTGCAGTCTTAACTCTAGGTTGCAAAGGTTTTCCCAAAACTCATTGGCAGAAGAATCAAAAAAGTGTTTCTACCACAGTAAAGAAAAAGTATCAGTAATTTTCAAATCAGCAAAGCAAAAGAAAATATTTCTTTCTCTTGGAAGAAATAGAGTATCTATAAGGTTAAATATAAGAACCCATCAGTCTTCTGAACATTCTGGTGTGGTGCCATCACAATGATATGATGAAAAATGCTTTGTCTTCTTTCAGAAAATTGCAGTCTTTTTACATTTTATCCTCTTTGTAAGACTGAAGGGTTCAGTTGATTGAAAGTATAGAATTAGGCTAATTTAGAAATACTCGAGAAATGGTCCTAAAGCAGGATAAATAATATTAGAACTCTTCAATAGATTATTTTATTTAAAATAGAAATGAATATATTTCCTAGGTGGTAAAAACGCTGAGAAAGAATGAGGATTTGAGAAGATTCTACCTTTTACAGTGAAAGTTTTAGCAGGATCCTTTTCAGGGAAGGGCATTGAATTAATATATCCTAAACATTTCAGTAGTCCCTACCCATTTCCCAATGCATATTTCGGAATTGAGATTTGGATACAGGCTCTTTGTTGAATTTGGCAGTCTGCCATTTGTTAGAAGGTAATCAGATTGCTTTTTAAAACACAGATCCAAGATCCATAACTGTACCTTGTGATCTTTAAATCAATTTTTTTCTTGCTTCTGTCATCATGATCTTTTACTGAATTGGCTATTTTTAAATATATTCTTTGCCAAACAGTTTCATATAGGATTCTATTATTCAAAAAGTCTGCTTGTGTTAATCCTTATTACTGAAAATGTAAATCAGAACTAATATATCAATTTAGCAGATAATTCTAAGTGGATTTTACAACTGAAATAAATTCTAGGTATGTTACAGTATATAAAATAAGGGGACTTTATGTACTAAACAGTAAAACATACACACAGGGAAACAATTGTTGAAGCAAAAGGAGAAGAAGAATATTTAAGATATTATTTGTTGGAAAAGTTAGAACAAATAGAAGATCTCATTCTGAAAATAATTATTAAATTACTATAAGCCTAATGATGGATTGGCTGCTGTGCGTTGTATCATTTCTTCTAGGAATATGTACTTCTGACCATGGTGAGTTCTCAATATTTTTAATATGGACATAGCTATATGAGAATATAACTTTTGTGTGTGTGTGTGTGTGTATGTATATGTATATGTATATGTATATGTATGTGTATGTGTATGTGT
>JANHZT010008907.1:0-11077 GCA_032468215.1 Stegonotus admiraltiensis | reverse complement strand
TTTTCCCGGACAAAAAAAAATAATACCGATTTATCGCTGTGTGGTCTCTTTTCCTCCCCCCCCTGCAGTACCGCCCCAGCAACCAAGCACCCGGGCCTCAACGCGTCCCGTACAAGAATACCACCACGCCATCCACGACTCCTTCTGGCTCGATTCTGGCACAGAGAGCTCTCACCAACAGCACCAAACACACCGTGAAAACAGCCTGCATCCAGAATCCCGGTAAGATCTCCCTTGGAGCGTTTCCAAATTAGTCCTTGACTTACAAAAGCGTTCGTTTAGTGACTAATCAAGGAGAGAAGCCACCTGGAATCAAGGAGGAACTTCCTAACGGTGAGGACAATTGACCAGTTGGAACAGCTTGCCACCAGAAGTTGTTTTTCGCCCTCCCCGGGCTCCAGAAGCTTTCTTGGAGCTTGGGGAGGGCAAAAACAGCCTTCCCCACCCCACCCAGAAGCCGGAACCTATCTGTTTCCCGACTTCTGATGCGAACAGAAGGCCCGTTTTTTGCCCTCCCCCGGCTCCAGAGACTGTCTAGGAGCCTGAGGAGGGCAAAAACGGCCTTCCAACTTCCAGTAGGACCAGAAGGCCCAAAAACCAATATGGCTCCGTGCTTTGCTTAACCGTAGTGGCGAGAAAGGTCTCAAAATAGGGAGGGGAAGATTCATTTCGCCAGTGTCTCGGTTAGCAACAGAAACGTTGGGGTCAGTTGTGGTTGTACGCCGACAAACATGAACCGAGCAGCTCTCCAAGGTTACAACAGCATTGAAATTAGCGGCTTACGACCATCACTGTGTGCTCACAATAAATTCTCAAAAGATTGGCCGCTGTACTTGTACTTACGGCAGTTGCAGCATCCGGAGGCCTCATGATCTCCTTTTGTGACCTTCCAACAAGCAGAGTCGACAGAGGATTCGCTTTAACAACCATGTGTTTCCCTTTCACAGCTGCCTTACAGGTAGTCCTCGACTTACGGCCACAATTGAGCCTCGCATTTCTGTTGTTAAGCGAGACAGTTGTTCAATGAATTTTGCCTCGCTTTACAACGGCTGTAAAGTGAATCACTGCAATTGAGAAGTTAGCAACCCGGTTGCTAAATGGATCTGGCTTTTCCCCCCTTGACTTTGCTCATCCGGAGGTTGCAAAAGGGGATCCACATCGCGACGGTCATAACTATGAGTCGGTTCCCAAGCATCTGGATTTTGATCACACGGGGATGCTGGGAAGGTAACTGTGAAAAACGCTCATACATCCCTAAGTGAACTGTGGTAAGACAAGGGGTACCTGCAATTTATTTAAATCCTACGGCCGTAAAATTGGGCGCGGCTCCCTTTAACAAATGCTCTGCCTATTGACAGAAATTCCACTCTGGATTGTGGTCGTATGTCAAGGACTCTTTTTGTGTCTCGTTTTGCTTTCCGGCTCTCTAGGTATCGCAGGGAGGGTGCCTCTCGAACCCACTTCCATTGCACCAGCCTTGCAGGACTGCCCAGAGTGAGTATTCCTTTTTTTCCCCAGTCGATGGGAAAAGTCGAGTGGGTATTTGATTGTGGTTGGGAGCAGGCTTCTCAGTAGTCCTCGCCTTACGACCATTTAGTGACGGCATCATTCCCACGACCACCAAACTTGGTTGTCTTTAAAGTCATTGACATATTTATAGGTATAATTTTTGAGTGGTATGGTGGACTAGAAGCGGAGCTCTCACCTCACAATCAGGAGGCTGTGAGTTCGATCCTAGGTAGAGGCGGATATTTCTCTCTCTCCGCACGATGAGAATATATCTGCTGAACAAAACTCCTCATTGGCAACAGGGGAAAGGAAAGGCATCCGGCCAGTAAAACGCTCAGCTCCGTTCAGTTGCCCATGAGTCCACTCCGCAAGGGATTACGGGGTCATTAAACGGAAAAAAAAAAGTTATATATTTTTTTTCTCTGACTTTGATTCTCTTCTGCCCCACGGCAGGCCATGTCGGATCTTCACCATCGACGATTTTGAGATCGGGAGGCCGCTGGGCAAAGGGAAATTTGGCAACGTTTACCTGGCCCGGGAGAAGAACTCCAAGTTCATTGTGGCGCTGAAGGTGCTCTTCAAATCCCAGATGGAGAAGGAAGGGGTGGAGCACCAGCTGCGGAGGGAGATCGAGATCCAGTGTCATCTCAGGTACGGCCGTATATGTATGGGTCATTGACGGGGGTGGTGACTTTGAGTCACAGTTGGGAGCGTGCCGAGCCTTTTGCGGCTTCTCAGTAGTCCTCGCCTTACAACCAAGCTTTGTGACCACATCATTCCCACGACACCAAAGCAACAGTTGATTTAGTCAGCATTGTCATCATCTTTCAACGACCCCCATAATCCCTTGCGGGGTGGAGTCTGGGCAACTGAATGGAGCTAGCAGAATGTTTTACTGGCCGGATGCCTTTCCTGTCACCAATGCGGAGTTTTGTTCAGCAGATACATTCTCATCATGCCCAGAGAGAGAAATATCTGCCTCTTTCCTAGGAGCGAACTCGCGGCCTCCTGATTGGGAGGCGAGAGCTCCGTCTCTAGGCCGCCACATCCCTCTTAACAACGGTTCGTTTAGCGACCCGTTTGAAGCCACAACGGCACTGAACAATGTGACTTACGACCGTTTTATTACCCGTACGGCCGCTGCCGGTCACACGATCGAAACACACTTGGCAACTGGCTTGTTTTTATGATGATCACAGTGACGGGCATGCTCCATTACGGTCGTAACTTGACTACCTGTGTAGTCCCCGAGCGCTCGGACGGTTACCCTGTCTGAGATTACAGGGTTCTTGTAGCGTTAAGATGGTGGTGGGGAAGCTGGAGAAAGTGGGTTTTTTTTTTTAAAAAATATATTTTTGGGGTTGCCATTTAATGTGTCTCCCCTTCCCGCAGTCACCCCAACATTCTGCGCCTCTACAACTATTTCCACGACAAGAAGCGAGTTTACCTGATCCTGGAATACGCCCCTCGGGGGGAGCTCTTCAAGGAGCTGCAGAAATACCAGCGCTTCGATGAGCAGAGAACGGCCACGGTCAGCCACGTTCTTGAGTACTGGAAACTTGGGGAATTTTTGTCCTTTGATGGGGGAAAAAGTGGGCGGTTTTGGGGTCTCCTCTTTTGAACTTCCCAACTTCGGGTTCATCGGGGGGGGGGCAGCAGGCCTGGAGGTCCGTCTTTTAATAATTTACTTAAAGAGAGAATCTTTGTAGCTCAGGATCGGAGTGCGGGGTCCTTGGTGCTCTCTGAGCTGTGTGGTTTTCTGGCAGACGTCTCAAGACCCAACTAGGGAATGGAATCAGTGCTAGGAGGGAGTGGGGTTGGTGGGGAGCGGGAGCAGGAGAACAGTGGCATCCTTGGGGCACTCTGAGCTTGGTGGTTTTCTTGGGAGACGTTTCATGACCTCAATAGGTTACATCATCCATGTCAGGGAGTGTGGGGTTTGTTCCCTGTTTATATACTGTATGATTGCTTGCCCTGCCCTTGTTTGGGTGTGTGTGTGTGTGTGTGTGTGTGTGTGTCCTTGGTGGTGCCTTAATTCGACATTTGCTAATTTCACAATACGTGGAGAGACCATAGTTTCAATTTGAGGAGGGTGAGCACCTACTCTACTTGGTGGCTCAGTGGCTAAGACACTGAGCTTGTCGATCAAAACGGTCAGCACTTCGGTGGTTCGAATCCCTAGTACAGGTCTCCTGCATGAGCAGGGGGTTGGACTAGATGATCTCCAAGGTCCCTTCCAACTTGGCATGCTAGGCCAAGCCAAGTCCAAAAATTGTAGACGGTTCCCGGAAAAACGGTAGACCATCTCCGGCTCTCGGACAAATCAGCCATCAACAGGCACATAGAGATAAACAACATCTACCTACCGTGTAAAGCAGGCAAAGACCACAAAAGCTTGCCAGCCATCAACACCCAGATAAGCAGGGATTAATACTGGACGAACAATCAAGTAAACAATTCCCCAATCAGGGAGCTATCCACTCAGACAAAGATGCTAACGCTAAATAACAACCTAATCAAGGCAACACCAAGAACACTTCCGTAAAGAGGCGGCAAGCCCCACTCCCTTCTAGCACTGATGGTGTTACTTAGCTGGGTCATGAAACGTCTGCAAAGAAACCACCAAGTTCAGACAACATCCAGGACCCCACAATTGTTCCTCCATGTGTCCCCCTCCGTTCTAGCACTGATGATGTTACCTAGTTGGATCACCTGCAAGGAAGCCACAAAGCTGAAAGAGCACCAAGGATCCCACAATAATTTTATTTTTTAAGTTTAGGTTTTCTCTTGAGGCCTAGTGGGTTTGGGACAGCCTCTCCCCTTCCTTTGTGCACCGAACGGGGATTTGGGGTGACTCGGGCCTCTCGTAGTGGGTGGCATTACCAACTCCCCCCCCCCCTTTGTCGCCTGTCTTCTGCAGTTCATGGAAGAGCTGGCCGATGCCCTCCTGTACTGTCACAATAAGAAGGTGATCCATCGAGACATCAAACCCGAGAACCTGCTGATGGGGCTGAAGGGGGAGCTGAAGATTGCCGACTTCGGCTGGTCGGTGCACGCCCCCTCGCTCAGGTGGGTTGTTCGCTCCCGTTGGTTTTGGAAGCCAAGTCCTCGTCCGGATAAACCCCCTCATCGACAGTGAATTCCACCCCAGCCAAGTCTTTCCTCTGCCACAGTTTTTCAAGATATACTTGGCAAGATTGCAGGAATGAACTAATTGTCTCCTGCAAACTCCACTCCCCAGTCGCTCCTCTTTTTTTTTTTTTATTTTTTTTATTTTTTAAAAAAAAATAAAAAAAAAATCCATCATCCATTACAACTGCAAACAGTGTGTCAGTCGGTTACAAGTCTTTTGTGCTTCCTCACCATATTCATAACTTACTAATTATCTAATATCTCATATTATCTGTCTAATAAATAACTTGGTAATATTATCCTCATTAATCATTTATTTAACTATGGCTTTTCCCTTGTTTCATAAAAATTATTTTCAAATATATTATAACATTCATTTCTGCATCTTAGGTCAACTCTAGTCCTACAACTTTGTGTTGTATTTTATATATTTCTGCAGCTCGTACGTTATAATGGTCTCATCCGTACTTCATTTCATGTTTTATTATCTAGCCATTGATAAAATAAATCCCATATCTTATAGTATTGTTCATCTTCTTGTTCTCTAATTTCAAATGTCAATTTGCTCATTTCAGCACGTTCCATAATTTTCTTAATAACTTCATCTTGCGGCGGTATTTTCTCATTTTTCCAGTTTTTAGCAAACACAATTCGAGCCCAGTCGCTCCTCTTTTATTCCCTCTGGGAGGGGCCATTCAGCGTCCACCTGTGGCTTTACTCCTGAGTCGACCCTTGTTCTTTAGCTGTTCCTTTCGTCTGGCAACCCTGTGCATGTGCACACTGGGAACAGGCTTCAGCTATTCTTCTGCCCCACTGATAACTGGCATGCGGCTCTGGCTCCCTCTCTGCCTCCGACACAGAGCCCTCATCACAGCCTTCCCCAGACTCCAGGACTCTTCCTCCCTAACCTCCTCACTGTCCGAATCTGTTGCCAGATCCGCTGGCGGGCCACAACAGGGGTGGTCTTTTCACAACTCTGGGCTTTTCTCGGGGTCTCCAGCTTCTTTTTTTCTCTCCCCCCCCTCCCCTCAATTGTTCCTCAAGGAGGAAGACCATGTGCGGCACTCTGGATTACCTGCCCCCCGAGATGATCGAAGGCAAACCCCACAACGAGAAAGTGGATCTCTGGTGCATCGGGATCCTGTGCTACGAGTTCCTGGTGGGGAACCCGCCCTTCGAGAGCGAATGCCACTCGGAGACGTATCGACGGATCGTGTCGGTGAGCCTGGCCGGGATTACGTCCTGCCCAAGATTAGTTTTAATTCAAGACAAGGTCGACGGAGATCCCCTCAGTCATCCAGGTGGTGGTTTGTCTCAAATGTGCTTTTTTTTTCTTTTTCAGGAGGCAACTGGACATGCTAGTTTTTCCCTGAAGAGAAGCTTCTTCAGCTCTAGCTAAATGACGGGGAATGTAAGGGTTGATGCTCCTTGCAAGACAGCAGGTCAATTGCAGCCTTTTAGAGCACGGGTGTCAAACTCGATTTCATTGAGGGACGTATCAGGGTTGTGTTTGATCTTGGGGTGAAGGGCAGCATGGCCAGCTCATCATCACTCGTGTTGGGGGGCTCCCCTGTGGAGGCCAAGTGCTAAGGCAGGACTTCCCTCAGACACTCCCTCCCTATTATATCCTCCCTTCCTTCCTCAATCTCTGCCTTCCTCCCTACTTTTAATCTCTCCCTCCTTCCTCAATCCCTTCCTTCCTTCTTTCCTCCTTCCTTAATCTCTTCCTTCCTCTCCCTCCTTCCTTCCTCAATCTCTTCCTCCCTCCTTTTAATCCCTCCTTCCTCAATCCCTTCCTTCTTTCCTCCTCCTTTAATCTCTTCCTTCCTTCCTACCTCCTTTTAATCCCTCCCGCCTTCCTCAATCCCTTCCTTCCTTCTTTCCTCCTTTAATCCCTTTCTTCCTCCCTCCTTTTAATCCCTTCCTCCTTCCTCAATCCCTTCCTTCTTTCCTCCTTCCTCAATCTCTTCCTCCCTCCTTTTAATCCCTCCTTCCTCAATCCGTTCCTTCTTTCCTCCTTTAATCTCTTCCTTCCTTCTCCCTCGTTCCTTCCTTCCTTCTTTTCTCCTTCCTCAATCCCTTCCTTCTTCCTCCCTCTCCCTTTTTCAATTCCTCCTGTCTTCCTGAAACCCTCCCTTCCTCAATTCCTTTTTTTCCTTTCCTCCTCCCCTCCCTTCCTCAATCCCTCCTTCCCTTCCTTCTTTTTCCTTCCCTCTTCATTCTCCTTTCTTCTTCCTTCCCAACTCTTTCTGTCTTTTTTCCTTCCTTGCTCTCTTTCCTTCATTTTCTTTCCTCTTTCTCCTTTCCTGGCCTGTCTTGGATGCTCAAATGCAAAAGTGGAAACATTTCTTCTTATGTTTTGTTTGACTAGCCCTCCGCCAGCAAAAATGGAGCGCCGGGATGGGGGGCACTCTTTTCTCCCCCGCCCCCAGCTCCATTTTTGTTGGCAGAAGGCTGCAGGAGGCCGTCACAGCTAAAAATGCGGCCCTCCTGAGCTCCGTGGGGCGGTCCTTTGCTGTTTCCAGGGCGGCCCCTTAGGTCCTGTTTTAGAGAGTCGTTGAGGCCACTTGGAGGTTTGTCTGTGGGGATGAGATGCCTGCAGCTGTGTTCAACAAGGGCGGAAAACATCTGTTGTGACCCAGGCTTCCTGAGTCATTAAAAGATACAAGTAAGTCCCAAAAACCTCTTTTCTTGCAACAGCTGTGAATTACGTTCATTCACAGCTGAGTCCCAATTAGTTGCAAAAAGGTCCTTTGGGAAGAAGTCCTTCGGGATAATCACCAACCTTTATCTCCCTTGACACGCTGCCAAAGACCTACTTGGCAAAGCTACACGGAGTCCAGAAACAAACAGAGATGCCGACTAGGAACAGAGTTAGCAACGTTGCTTTCCTGCAAAGGGCCCACGTGCCTTTGCTCCTCTTTTAAACCTTATGGAAGGAGCCAATCATCTCCAGGCCTTACTCCTGAGTCGTCCCTTTTGCTTTAGCTGCTCTTGCCTTCTGGCAGCTCTGCGCATGTGCACACTAGGAACAGGCTCCTCCTGTTCCTCTGCCTCTCTGCTGTCCGACTCTGGAGGCTCTGGAATCCGCGTATAACTTCCAGATGCCCTGGTTCCATCTCTGCCTCCAACGCAGAGCCCTCGTCCAAGCCTTCCCCAGACTCCAGGACTGGTCCACGTTCCTCCCCAGCCTCCCCACCATCCGACTCTGCTGCCAGCTACGCAGGCTGCTGGCGAACCACAACAACATCCTGCAGAAAGCACAGCTCCACAACGCAGTCCTTTCAGCAGCTCCATGCCCATTCGCACCCCGAGGTGCGCCCCGAGGACACAGACAAACCTCCAAGTGGCCTCAACGGCTCCCTGAAAAGGATGCAAATGACAAGCTGTCTGCAAGGCGTATAAATCCTTCCCTTTAAGTCAGAACCGAAGAAGCTTCTTGGATGAGAAGCGAAAGGTCTTCCAGAAAAAAAAAAGGAAAGAAAGTTCAATTGCCTCTTGAAAAAAAAGCGCATTGGGGACATTCAAGACGGCCCGAGGTAGGATTAGAATTCATAGCCTCTTCCCCATCATACTTGGCCAACTGGCTCATATTTACGATGCTTGCAGTGTCCCTGGGTTGCATGATCCTCGTTTGTGAACTTCTGACCAGCAAAACCGATGGGAGAGACAGATTCGCTTAACACCCCTGTTGCTAGCTCAACAACTGCGGTGATTCACTTAATAACGGTGGCAAGAAAGGTTGTAAAACGGAGCAAAGCTCACTGAACGAATGTCTCACTTAGGAACTGAAATTTTGGGCTCGATTGTGGTCGTACGTCACGGACTACCTGCATGCTCAAGGACAAGCAGCCTGCGTTGATCAGATAACCCAGTTTTCTGCTCTTGAACTAGCCACGATGCCTAGGATTAAGGCCACCTGCTAGGACAGGGATCGGCAACCTTAAACACTTAAAAAAGAGCCATTTGGATCCGTTTCCCACAGAAAAGAAAACACCGGGAGTCACAAAACCTACCGGGGGTCGAAAAGCTCAATAAATCGCATGCCGGTGGGTGTCGCACATTGGCGGTTGCGACACGTATTTTGAGCGACAGGGAGCTGCAGCAGAGGGATGAAAGAGCCACATGCGGCTCCAGAGCCACAGGTTGCCGACCCCTGTGCTAGGCTAAAACAAGGTTTGCAAGTGTTTGCTAAACTTCTCCGTGCCTTCCCGGTGCGGTTGTGTGCTCACCTTGGCTCCGTTTCCTTTCCTAACAGGTAGATCTCAGGTTCCCGCCCTTTGTGACCGAAGGCGCCCGGGATTTGATTGTGAAGCTGCTGCGTCACAACCCATCCGAGCGTATCCCGCTGCAAGCCGTAATGGAGCACCCTTGGGTGAAAGCCCACTCCAAGCGGGTGCTACCCCCGGTCTTCAACCCCGTGTCCCTGAACTAACTTTGCCAAGAGGGACTTGGATACCCAGCTGTACGACGTCCCCAATGGATGGGGCTGCTAAGGGATTTTTTTGGTGGGGGAGTGGGCGTTATCGCAGGGTTTTGGGGAAGGACGTCTTTTTCTCGATTGGAAACATTCTTGCACCCCAAGATTTGTACTTGAAGAGCTGATGCAGACACGGATCTCATTTTGGAGAGCTTGGGAAATAATGAGTACGGCCGCCTTCACCTGGATGGGCAGCTGTTCCTGGACATAGGAATCCCCCTTTGAGGATTTGACCTTGGCTGACCTTCTCCTTTGGGATCATCCCAGATCTGCCACCACGTGCAGCTTCTCGCAAATCTCGATCCTTGGGGTTTTTTTGTTTTTTTTTTAAAGGAATAAGCCAACTATTTCCCAAAACGGTATGCCCAATCTTTGTGTATATATTTTTTAGGGAACTGTTGTAAGTTTAATAAAATTTTTCTTTCAGACTTGGCTGTTTTGGACTTCTTAGTTATTTTTCTCCTAATATCTACCGTATTTTTCAGACTATGAGATGCACCGGAGTATAAGATGCACCTACCTTTTTGGGGGAGGAAAACAAGAAAAAAATTACGTGCCTCTGTCCATTCGCTGTGGCCCGTTTGCTGCTGTTGCAGCTCTTTTGCCGCCGCGGCGGCCCGTTCACCGCCACCGATCCCCGCCGTCTGGACCCGGATGAAAAATGTGACGTGTGGAGGCCAAAAATGCGACCCGCGGAGCAGGGGTGGGTTCCACTTACCTTTACTACCGGTTTGGAATGGGAGCTCACGCACTTCTGCACATGTGCAGATCATCCATGATGACATCCTGCCGGGTGGGCGGAGCCTCCCACTGCTTTTACTACCGGTTCGCAAGAACCGGACTGAACTGGGAGCAGCCCACCACTGGCGCAGAGGCCAAAAAACAGGTGACGGGTGGGTGCCGGTGGGTGCTTCAGCAACGTTCGGTGTATAAGACGAGTCACAATTTTCACCCACTTTTTTGGGGGGGGGAGGAGAGTGCATCTTATACTCCGAAAAGTACAGTATTTCTGGAAGTTGTGCTGATGTTCCAAGAACCAGCGAACGTGGAAATTGTCTGGATTGGCATGACATTTCAGTTAACCGTTGAAAGGGATAAAACAAGAAATAGGAATCACAGCTGGTCCTCGGATTACAACCATTTGTTTAATAATGGTTCGAAGTTACAACGGTATGGTAAAGTACTGTCGTCTTCGATTTACAATCTTCCATGTAGCGACCGTTGAAAGTTACAACGGCACTGAAAAAAAGTGACTTTATGACCGTTTTCGACACGAAGGTTGCACCACCCCCGTGATCACATGATCAAAAACGGGTGCTTGGCAGCCGACCGATATTTATGACGGTCATAGTGTCCCGGGGTTGTGTGATCCTCTTTTGTGACCGTCTGACAAGCAAAGGCAATGGGGGAAAGTCAGATTCGTTTAACCTTACAAACTTAACAAAATGCAGTGATTCACTTAACAACAATGGCAAGAACGGTTCAAAAAAACGGGGCAAAACTCATTTAATGTCTTGCTTAGCAACAGAAAGGTTGGGCTCAATTGTAGTCATATGTTGAGGACTATTTTGATACTCCATAAGGTGCTTTTAATAGAGATTGGTTCCCTTTAGGATTGCCGGTTGCATCTTTTTTTTTAAAATTTGAAAAACCTTTATTAACACTTAAAATCCAAATATACAAGTTAAAATACCTCTATAACAAAAATACATCCGTAATAATTTCAACGTCATTATTACATCCGTAATAATTTCAACGTAATAATAATCAACGTCTTTCTGACAGTACTTAATTCTTAACTTCCTTCATCTATTCCCACATATTCCTACTTAATCGACATATTTAATCACATTTTATATCTTATTTTGTTCTATACATTAATTATTTTTAATTTGTGGCATTTAGCCCCAACAAGACTCGCAAAAATGTACCCCAATTTAAAACCTAATTGCTGGA